>JAQJVL010005392.1:0-35701 GCA_035578905.1 Stictocephala bisonia | reverse complement strand
GGGATCCCCCTTTTTTAGGGTTTTTTTACAGGGGACATTTGAAATAAAAATCAATAATTTTTTAATTGGGCCTCCATATTTTTTAAATTTTAGGTTACTAATAGAAACCCTCATATTGGGAAAGTAGGGGGGCCCTTAAATTTGAAGCGTCGCGGGGACTTTTTTATCGGGGGAAATTTTATGTTAGTTTTCAGTTCCCCCGAAAAAAGGGGAATGCTTCCCAAAAAAAAACTTTTTTTCATAAAGCTATCGCCCGATTATGAAAAAAAAATTAAATTTAAACTTCCCCTTTCGGATATAAATTGGCCAAGTATATATTTTTTCAAAAACCTTTTAAAATTTTTATAAACACCCACAACTAAACAAGCTTATCACCCCCCCCACAGGTCTTTTTCCCACTACAAAGAGCTGTTGTTTCTTAATTTGCCTACCAGCTGCAAAACAACCGACTCAAAACATATTTGTCTCATATTAGGAAGGGGTCTAAAGTTTGGTACCTTGACCCAACAGATTGTAAATCAGAAAAATTTTGAAAAATAAAAGCAACACTGCAAGAAGATTTCAGCAATAAATTTTAGGAAAAATTATGGGAAATTTTTTTTACGAACGGGAATAAAACAAAAAAACTAAATGACTTTAAAAAAACAAAATCCCTTTGTTTAAAGCATGCAGTTAAAAAAAGCCCTTAAAACGGGGCCACAAAGGGTTTTTCCCCCAATTTTCCCTAAGGAAACCCACAACTTGGTTGAGTAAAGACAAGGTCGGTGATTTGAAAGAGACTGTAAAAGGGAAAAATTTTTATTAGACAAAAACAACTTTTGGGAAATTTAAATAAATACTCTACCAATCTTTTAGGGGTTTAATTTAAGAACTTCGCAGGGGTCGACGAAAAAGGGAAACCAAAACCTGGAATAAAAAATTTTTTGAAACTAACTTATGTATAAAGGTTTTTTAAAAAAATTTTTTTGGGGAAGTTTTAGAGTTTGGTCAAAATAAGTTAAAAAAATTTTAAAAACATAATTAAAAACGGTATTTTGGATCAAAAAATTTAAGTTTTGGGTTGACAAATTTTTTTGTTCTTGGCAAATTTTTAAGAAAGGCTATTGAAACCCTCAAATGGGGTTATTTTTTTTTATAGTCAGGGTTTTCTTAAAATAGTATTCCTCAAACAATAAGGGATTTACCCTAAAAAAAAGTGTTTTGTTATTCAATCTTCATAGTAACCTAAAACCTATTATTGAACCATTTGATAACCACACTTGTTAAACAACTTACTTAACCTTAAAGAAAACCCACCACGCTCTCGTTGGGTTCCACCCCTCCTAAAATAAGCAAAGCTAAAATAACGGGCAGGGGCATGTAAACCCCCTCAAAAAGTTTTTCCAATTTTTATAACAATTTAAACGTTACTTCTTTTGGCCCTTTTTTAAAAAATAGGGAAATTTTTTTCCAAAAAAAAAGCAAAAAAATTTCCCCAACTTCAAGGGCAAAAAAATTTACATTGGGTAATAATAAACCCAGATCCAAGTTTGGTAGTTGTTTTGTTTAACATCAAACTAAATTTTTAATTTGGGAAAAAGAGTAAAGTGATGCCTTAACAAGAAAAAATCAAATTTTATTGAAAAAATTTTAAAACAAAATTTTATAAAATTTTTTAAAAACCACAAAATCCACTAAAATATAAAATTTCAAGAAATTTAGCCCCAACAACATAAGAAACCCAAACGGGTTAAAAATTTTGTGTTTCAACCAACAGGTATTTTAAAAAGATTTTTTCCCAAAATGGTTTACCCTTTCCCATTTTTGGGCAAAAACCCGGGGCCCCCCTAAAGAACGAAACATGCAAACCCGAGCCGGGCGGGAAATATTTTTCTAAACTTTTCCAAAGTCCACAAGGCTTTTTCTACGAATTTAAATTTCCTGCCGACTTCCAGCTTAACCATTAAGCGACTGGCTTTTTTTCCCGTTTAGCCGGGCACATTTTAAATGCCTAACCATTTTTTTACAAACGGATTTGTCGTCGCATACTTTCACACGAGCCCAAAGCTTTCCAGGCAAAGTTGAGTTTTTTTGGGTCTTTAATTTTTTTTCGGAGAGAATTTCTTAAAAAACCGAAATTTATACAAAAAGTCCCTTTTTCTCGTTAGGGAAAAATCAAATTACAAAATCAAAGGGGGTTAAAAAATCTTCATTTCAGTAATCGAAATTTGTACGCAAAAAGTTGGGGGGGGGGGTTTTTTTTAATTTTTCCCAATTATTCTTAATAAACGAAAAACGGGCGTATTTAGACCTACTTTTTTGGGTTTTTAAAAATTTTTTTTTTTCTTATTATTTGTAGGCCTCCTTTAAGAAAAATACAGAAATTTAAAAAATGGGTTTCTACATATTTTTTTCCTTCACAATTGCTAAAAAAGAATTAACGAAAAATTTAAATAAAGAAGGGTAATTTTTTTTTAAATGGCAAAAAAAATTTAAAACAAAAAGGGGTGGTTTCTATTTTAATACATCGGTCTCCCAACCCGTGGCCTTGAAAATTTTTCATCAGTAAGTCCTGGAAACCAAAACTGTCAAACATAAATTTTGTTCAGTCTACAAAGTCAAGGCTATAGGCGACCGGGGGAAAGATGGCCTACCCGAAAATTTGCCTGAGAAAGTGACATTAAATACACATCTATAAAAGCAAAAAACCCCAATTTTAAAAAAGTAAGACCCCGTTGCTAAAATTTTGCAATCTTGGCGCACAGCCTACTAGTAAAAAAACACAAAATATTTTATTGTCTTGATCCCCTGTAGTGAAGCCCAGAGAATGTCACCCCCCCGCCCGAAGAAAAGTGAATTTCACACTCCCCATAAAAAAAGGGAAATTGGGGTTGGGAAAATTTTCCCCAAAAATTTAAACCCCCCGTTTATGGGGCAGCCCCCAAAAAGCGGGTTTCGTCCGCCCCAAAAGTTGACAATTTAAAAAAATTTTTAAAAATCTTTTAAAAGATTGGGGGTAGTACAAAATTTGCCTCGTCAGAAAAGTCCCCGCCTTCCTTTAGACAAAAAAACAAATAGTTTCCCCCCCAAAAGGTTTGCTTTAATGATTTTGACCTAACCAAAAAAAAACTAAAAAAAGGTTTTGAACTATTGTTAGCAACCCAAATAAAAACCCAGCAAATCGTAAGAAAAATCCCCCAACAAATTTTTTTAAAGGCAAAAATTAAAACACCCCACTTAAACCTTTAGAATGATAATAACATTCAAATAAGCCGACTGAGAGAGATAAGCCGACTGAGAGAGATAAGCCGACTGAACAATTAGGCTAATATAGAGCTAATGAGTGAATAGCCCAGCAGGCCTTGCAAAGGGAAAGTTAGTGACGCCCCCATTGTTGTAATACACTTCCCAGGAACTGCAAAAAGTGGTAAATATTATCTCACTAATTAATTCTACCCAAAGAAACGTCGGACACTATAAATCACCCAAATTAATATAAGCCATGCCGGATTAATTAACTTTAGCCAATAAAAGACAAGCGCAAGCATTGCATTCAGGGCCTATTTCACACTCCAAAAATAAATTTGATTACGAAAACGCGCTGGGAAAGTAATGTTCTGGACTGTTTGTTCATCAGTCACGGCCGGTGGGAAGCACTACTGCTGTAGTTGCGAGAGCGGCCGCCTGGAACGCTAAAGAGGAGAGGCGGCCAGCGATGAAACATTTCCGGTTGTTGGCTTCGGTTGCGGTGGACTGAATGCTCTCGAATGTGGGAGTTGGTCCTGTCGACACCCACTATTAACGAGGAGGCCGTGGTTGTCCACAAGTCAAACAGAACGGATAAACCGTTTACAGAGGTGCTGAAGGACTCACTACTGAAGGACGTACGCTACAACAACAAAGAGTCATGAGTTCAGTGAGAAATAAATTATCATCATTACCCTATTATGGATAGATTGAATTCACAACACGATAGTCTTCTTCTCGTTTGAAATACGCTTTCAATGAAAACTTGACAAAACCGATTACCGAATATTATTACATACTTTTTGTTCTAATATTTTAATGTCATTAAATAAAATTTGATTAAAATAATAATACGAGTACTCTACTGAATTTAAGTACAATAATGTACTTCCACCCAACATCTACCCTCCTCCTGAACTCTTGTTGAACAGAACAGCAATGAAAGCGAACAGCGATTTGGCAACACTGAGCAACGTCGCCGAATATAATCTGTGAAAGTTGTACACAATTAGCACACTGCCTACTTGACGCCGGTGGCGGAAGTGACATGGATGGAGATTGCCCTTCAAGTAACAACAGATGATTTGCATAACACACTGGTATAATGACTACAGCTCCACTTCCCGCCGGAGAATGTAACAAGGATTTGTGTTATGTATTAATTAATATTTTATCGTCCACTAACTACTGCGATACCATCTGTGTTCAGTCACTTGGACCTAATGAAAATGTAATTATGTAAAAATGTCTGCATACTGTTTAAAATGGTTAAAACATACATGTTATAATACTCAAATATATAGAGTAATAACTATAATGAAATTATATGGATTTTTCAATTGGCACAGTACAAAAATAGTATTGCAACAGATTTAGTTAATCCAGAAGCACAGTAAATTACACAACACAAATGATAAGTGAATTAATAATATAAATAGCACTAACAATAAAATACACTTCTGAAGAAGTTGTTAATACATGATAGCCCTTGCTTCCCTACAGGGTGGTTACCTACGCTTGCTTAACTTTCCCTTCGTGGTTCTTTCTAACCCATCACATCAATATAAAAAAGTTTTGACTTCTGCCCTTCTCCTATATAAGAGTTTTATAGCCAATAAAACCCTAAAAGTATATTTTAAATACAAAGTAAGTGCAATCATGTCAGAGAGTGTAGAAACTACCAGTTCACTATCGAAACCGAACTAGCCAAGCTTTTGTGACGTGTTTGTTTTTTGTAGCAGATATTTGAAATATATTCCTCAAAATAAAATATTCAATCGTAATCATAATTATCGAATAAGAATAATCACGTCAATTATATCGTTACATTGTACACCGTCGGCCACGTGGGTCAGGGGGTGAGTATAGGCCTGTCAGATGGCCCACGTGGACCAGGGGATGAGTATAGGCCTGTCAGACGGCCCACGTGGACCAGGGGATGAGTGTAGGCCTGTCAGACGGCCCACGTGGACCAGGGGGTGAGTGTAGGCCTGTTAGATGGCCCACATGGACTAGAGGGGTGAGTATAGGCCTGTCAGATGGCCCACGTGGACCAGGGGGTGAGTATAGGCCTGTCAGACGGCCCACGTGGACCAGGGGATGAGTATATGCCTGTCAGATGGCCCACGTGGACCAGGGGGTGAGTATAGGCCTGTCAGATGGCCCACGTGGACCAGGGGATGAGTATAGGCCTGTCAGACGGCCCACATGGACTAGAGGGGTGAGTATAGGCCTGTCAGATGGCCCACGTGGACCAGGGGGTGAGTATAGGCCTGTCAGATGGCCCACGTGGACCAGGGGATGAGTATAGGCCTGTCAGACGGCCCACATGGACTAGAGGGGTGAGTATAGGCCTGTCAGATGGCCCACGTGGACCAGGGGATGAGTATAGGCCTGTCAGACGGCCCACATGGACTAGAGGGGTGAGTATAGACCTGTCAGATGGCCCACGTGGTCCAGGGGATGAGTATAGGCCTGCCAGACGGCCCACATGGACTAGAGGGGTGAGTATAGGCCTGTAAGACGGCCCACGTGGACTAGAGGGGTGAGTATAGGCCTGTCAGACGGCCCACGTGGTCCAGGGGATGAGTATAGGCCTGCCAGACGGCCCACGTGGACCAGGGGATGAGTATAGGCCTGTCAGACGGCCCACATGGACCAGGGGCTGAGTATAGGCCTGCCAGACGGCCCACGTGGACCATGGGATGAGTATAGGCCTGTCAGACGGCCCATGTGGACCAGGGGATGAGTATAGGCCTGTCAGACGGCCCACGTGGACCAGGGGGTGAGTGGCTGATATCCAGTTGCACCGGCGGTCAAAGGAATTTCCACGGGTCAAAACATTCCTCCGTCCGAAAAGTGTCCAGATGCACCGGTGGTCAAAATCTACCCACCTCACTTATCCCCGCTGCAAATTCCTTCGACCGCCGGAGCCGGTGCAATTGGAAGGCCCCTTCCTTCCCCACCCCACTACATTTCTTCAAACATAGTTTTATAAGTGTTTAACAATTTGTCTAACCTAACCGAATGTAACCTAACCTAAACCTAACCTAACCTAACCTAAACCTAACCTAATCTAACCTAAACCTAACCTAACCTAACCTAACCTAACCTAACTTAACCTAACCTAAACCTAACCTAACCTAACCTAAACCTAACCTAACCTAACCTAAGGGTGTGGGAATTTGGCACGGTCAGCTTGGGGTTACTGTACTAGGAATCCGGCCTGGTTGGACTTTCCCGGCTCATGTCA
Source organism: Stictocephala bisonia (assembly GCA_035578905.1). Taxonomy (NCBI): domain Eukaryota; kingdom Metazoa; phylum Arthropoda; class Insecta; order Hemiptera; family Membracidae; genus Stictocephala; species Stictocephala bisonia. The sequence continues at coordinate 29,223 of JAQJVL010005392.1, read as the reverse complement.
TAAACAAGGGCCTCTGGTGCAATTGGAACACCCCCCAAAAGGGGCTCCGGTGCATCTGGACACATCAGTTTGGGGCCGATCCCTGACCCCGGTGCAATTGGAAATCTCCCGGGTGAGTATAGGCCTGTCAGACGGCCCACATGGACCAGGGGGTGAGTATAGGCCTGTCAGACGGTTCACCTGACGGCGTGAATTGAGATCAACTCGTCTAAATACAAACTGGAAACTAGTTATTGTGAGAAATGTCTCGGTCAACTAACTTTAAATTTTGTCATACCAAAATATGGTTAACCAAACTATTCTGATAACAGGAACAATAATACAACCACACATAAACCATAGTTCGGTTGTTGACGGACTCCTGTAGGAGCATTACTATAACGAACTGTGCTTTTATTGGTCGCGACGCCTATAATAATGATACACATAACTAATGATTACAATAATTTGGTTTACTACACATGTTAGATTAAACAATTGTATTTGATCAAATAAATGACCAAAAATACCCAATACGCCTTACTAATTTAACATTTCTAAATGAAATAAACACATTTCAACAATTTTCCATGGATAAACGAACTTGCTAGATTCATACTCATAAGTGACGTAGTGCCCAGAAGAGAGTTGTGGGCGATTTAGCCCAGCTGATCGTGTCGGGAAGGCAGGCAGGTGTGGTACCATGCAGCCCTACTACAACTACACGCCCACGGCGCGCCGCTAAGTGCTCTTTATCGGTTCGCCGCTAACAGCTTGTAACCTCTAGGTTACTCGTGTCTTACAACCTTCTCTACCTTACCTTCAAACTTCAATGGTGTGACGCCAAGTGAAAGAGAGACCTCTTTGTTTTGTTTTTACTTTTTTCTAAATAGGTAACGTGAATTATGATTTATAGAACTATGGAAGCATACTGGGTTTAGGATTGTATCTGATGACTGACAACGGAACATTTTATGTGCTGTTCTACCATATTGTGTACCTGTATTAACGATGAGCATATCCTAGCAGCTTTCTCATGTTCTTGTTGCTATAGCCAGACGATTAGTTTATAAGCTTTTTTCCAAACGAATATAGGATTAAATAATAATACGATAATAAAAATAAAAAATAACTTTCACACTCACACCTTGCTCGTGTAAGTGTGAAAGTTTAATGATCGTTATATAATTCGTTGACTACATCTGTTTGACATCATGCGTGACACTGATATACCACAAGGTTGCATAGCTCACTATATTTGAAGTGAGCTATGCAATAAATGCAGTATAAAAACTAACCTAAAAATAACTTTCACACTCACACCTTGCTCGTGTAAGTGTGAAAGTTTAATGATCGTTATATAATTCGTTGACTACATCTGTTTGACATCATGCGTGACACTGATATACCACAAGGTTGCATAGCTCACTATATTTGAAGTGAGCTATGCAATAAATGCAGTATAAAAACTAACCTAAAAATAACTTTCACACTCACACCTTGCTCGTGTAAGTGTGAAAGTTTAATGATCGTTATATAATTCGTTGACTACATCTGTTTGACATCATGCGTGACACTGATATACCACAAGGTTGCATAGCTCACTATATTTGAAGTGAGCTATGCAATAAATGCAGTATAAAAAGTAACCTAAAAATATATATCGCGCCATGTTATGCCACTGCTTCTGAGTTCCGTAAATTATTTGTTCGTATCTCGTATAAATGATGAAACAGCACGATTTCTAAAATAAAATAGAATGATGTTACAATCTTATTAGTTTTCCAAATAGCCAAGCCACCCAACTATGGTTAGACGACACCAAAGCTGCACAATATTAGCCATACAGTTTTATCGTCAGCGGGCTGATTTTCTTTCAACTGTACGCTTCGTATTATTATTTAAAAATCGTCAAGAATTAACATTTAAAGTGTTACATTTAACTGCAAAAATCAAAAAAATATTAAATTTCCTACATAGGCCTATACTAACTTAGTTGATAGTAAATGTACCACCAATTAATCTACCGTACCGACTTATCTTATGGTCCGCTATTACTTTTTCGTCTATTACAGTGTTACGGCCACTTTAATCATTAATAACAATTTAATCGTATTGAATATCTCGTTAATTTTTATTTATTTATTCCCAAAGAGACGTAGGTCTCAAACAGTATTTAGGGAAAAAGCTTGTTAATTATATGTTACTTGGTGGACTGAGCGTCACAACGGTGTTATACAATTTACTGTCAGTTTGTCAGACATTGCCGAAGCCTTACAACAAATATTTTATTGGAAAGATAAACAAACTGCTGGAAAAGCAAGAATATTGATTAGAGCACTAACTGAAACGCAATTTGTAATTTGACTTTTATGTCTAAGTTATATCTTATCTTCAACTCTACCTTTGAACATCCTTAAAAAAGAAACTCTAGATGTGGCAAGAGCAGCAACAGTTGTGGGAAATCTCTTGGCAGCTCCTCATGAACAAAGAAAGGAACGGTGGACCACTTGTATGAGGAATGGCTGATACACAAGGGAGTGAAACGTCAAAACCTACTCCATGTGGACGCCAGACCAAGCGTGATAATTACAAAGTGTATTCTGTCGTGGAATTCTACAGACTGTCTGTATATATTCCTCTGGTTTCGAAAACAGAGTAACAGACATGTAAGAGAGGTTCAGCCCTAAAGCAACAGATGTTTTGAACATACCGTATCATTAATCATACCAGAGTCTGTTGTAAATATAAAGGATATTTAAATTTAAATTAAGACCTTAAAAATTATTGATGACAGATTTGAAAAAGTTTTGGAAGAGAAACTAACAAATAATTACAAAATTTATTTGTATTTCAATAAAGCTTTATGACAAACCTTCAAATTGTAGTTCGCTTGTTCCAATATGCAAAAGGACTATACATTATAACACGCTCCAGTTATTTATTTATTTTTTGTACTTTGGATTGATTTAAATTATAGTTCATACAATTCAAATTTCAACATAGCTACTAGTAGTTTAGTTGCAACAAGTTTTTTACATGCGAAAAACTATTTAGAATTCAAAAAGCAATCTTTTTGTACTAAAAGTTGTAAAACTATTGCGCTAATAAATCACAGATTTTTACAGTTGTATTAGCTTAAGAGCTTCAAATTTCAGTATAATACTAAATTATTTACTGTGATTTTAACTTTTTAAATAGTTTACAAAACGTAATTTTGGTTAATTGAATTATTGAAAGCCATATTGCGACAAGTTATCCAAGAAGAGAGCTCCCACATCCCCTGTTCTCCCCTGAACAAGTATTCAAGACCCCATTATAGTGCCCTCCAAAATGTCTCTCTGTATATGCCCCTGGGTTTAACCAATATATATCAAGAGGAAATACATTCATCATTATATTAAATATGAAATGTGATTTATATGACGAAATAAGTGTAGGCTTATAAAACTAGTGCTAACGTTGTTACAGAAGTACCGTACCTGCGCCATACGACTGGCAGTAGACCTACCCTCCACCCTCCAGCACGATCCTCAACAAGTGTAAATAGAGATGTTATATGGTGAACTTACTTGTAAAATTAACTTTAACTTTAAATGTATTTTGATAAACATTGCAGATAAAAAATCTCATTTTTAAATATGAGAAAGAAAAATAATAATATAGGCTACTATTTTAAATCCAAAGCTACTTTACTAAAAAATTGTAAGTAAACAATCTTAGAATTGAACGAATACGGCGATATTTTATCAAGCTGAGATATACAGTAAGTAATAAGGGTTCCTCTCCTTACAGAAAGAAGACTAAAATAATATTGTCGCCCTTCCTCTGCACCCCAATCCCACTAGATGGGGTATTCACCGACCTCGGGGAGGCCTTGCCATTGTGTTCTCCCCTTGGGCTCGTAAATAAAAGACCAAGAAAGACGGACAACTCACTTCCGAGAACCATGGCCGTAACAGACTACCATCGTGACCCAAATAGAGTGACAACGCTTGGTGGCCATGCAAACAACATCTACAATGTAATGAAATATGGAAACGACCATAGCTCCTATGTTACGAGATAAACGGAAATTGGAAAAATAAAGTTCAATCGTTCCTCTTTAGAAACAGCCAAATTCCTTTTAATTATAGTTCTCATAATGTACGATTGATAATTGATCTTATTGTAATAAACGGTAAATGGTCTGGGAAATTATGGGACATCAAGCAACAGCTTTAAACTAAAGTATATCGTTATGGATAGGTAGAGCCTGCGTATTTCAAATAACATTATCACGATACAGGTTTTCAAACATTTCTCAGTGAAAATCAAACAAGCAACCCTGGGAAGAATAATGAAAAGTACAGGTGTTTCGAGGTGTTCTCGGCGTACATACATTGCTCTATGAAAGACAAACAAGCAATCTAGGGAAGAATAATGAAAAGTACAGGTGTTTCGAGGTGTTCTCGGCGTACATACATTGCTCTATGAAAGACAAACAAGCAATCTAGGGAAGAATAATGAAAAGTACAGGTGTTTCGAGGTGTTCTCGGCGTACATACATTGCTCTATGAAAGACAAACAAGCAACCCAGGTAAGAATAATGAAAAGTACAGGTGTTTCGAGGTGTTCTCGGCGTACATACATTGCTCTATGAAAGACAAACAAGCAACAATAATAACGATACATTTGTTTCGAGGTGTTCTCGGCGTAAATACATTGCTCTATGAAAGACAAACAAGCAACCCAGGTAAGAATAATGAAAAGTACAGGGGTTTCGAGGTGTTCTCGGCGTACATACATTGATATGAAAAACAAACAAGCAACAATAATAACGATACATGTGTTTCGAGGCGTTCTCGGCGAAAATCGGATGCAACTATCATTGAATTGTCATAGTCTAGTTGGCATAGTGTTCGTAAATAATTGTTTAATGTTTATTATTTTTTGTTTCTAACAGCCCCAAAATGAGGATTGTGGGAAAGAAGTGAAACAAATTACTATGATCGTCAAACGTTGTTAGCGGCTGGGTCAGGGACGACACGCCACAATTTTGGATTGGAGTGTCACATCCTTTAGGATTAAATTTCTTGTACGTTTACAACAAAGAAATAATTAATGAATATAAATAAATAGATCAACTAAAATCAGCAAAGATGATTGTGAAGCTATAATGCCTATAAACTGAAATTTGTACGATCATCGGATCACGCTTCGATTTTAGGTGAGAAAAGATTTATTATGATTTTTCGTACGAAATCTTTGGATTAAAATTAAAGAACTGACGTATTTTGTGGTACGCAGCGATATATTGGGCGTGTACTATACAATACATTGCATTATTACTGGATATATGTCGGGTTTTCCAATTTAAATGGTAATGGAAAATAATTCTGTAAATTACCAGAAGATAACAATCTAAAACATTTATTTAGGGTGACCAAATAAGTTGTTCATTGAAAAGATAATTATGGCGAGAAAGAGAATTTATTATGCAAGACATTAGACAACTGCATAGGCCTACCTCAACAAACAAATTGTTGTCAAAATACTGGACGTTATGTAAAGAAAAATATAAACGTTAATCGTCATGCTTACTGTTGTCACTGCTGCAAGTTGTATCCGTCCGCGCCGGATGCTGACCACACTCAGCCAAGATGATCTTATTTCGGCTTCCGATTAATCACAATTTCCGGGACGTGGTTTAGCAACTAGTCAAGGACGCTCCCCTTCACCTCGTTAATCCAACGAGACACACAAACACATAGTGAGACAGAGATGATTGGATATCCAGTGGTGGGCAAGGAAATCAAATCTGAATTTTCTCTTTAGAGAGAGTGATGTGAGTCCACTAATATTTACCAGGCAATTTTCAATAATTTCGTTAGTAGTTTTCTGGTAAATAAAATTCCTTTACAGTGGAACAGTTTGCTCTGACATTCCTAATCCTGTAACGTGCCTTGGACAAGGTCTGCCAGATCCGTCACATGGTACCTATGATCTATTCCCACTACTGTAGGCGCAAAAATGTGTACCGAGTTTGAAGGTTGTTTACTAAGAAACTAAGAGGCCTATGAAATATCCAATAACGCAGTTGTTTTCCTCGATTAGGCTATACGTTATGACATAGGCCTATGCATTTATGAATTTTATTTCAAGCTGTAATAATAATGTTTATCCTAGTTGGAAAAAAATACCGAAATTTCTACTTTCGTTTTCACTGCGCATCATCTTAACACTTGTATTACTCAAATTCCCATGTTTGTATCGCATTCATATTTTAATATGTGGTTGACAGGGACGTTCGTTTTCTATCAGTTTTATGACTTTCAGAATTTTAAATTTATAATTAAAAATGTTGCTATCAATTTTCTGAAACATTTTTGATCGTAATATGACTTGCTTGGTAACGTTGTAATGCTTTAAATATCAATAATAATTATACGTTGCTTTAATACGCGTAAGTAAATAGGGTGGTTTAAAATTGATTGTTACAAAACAGCGCCGGAATAGTGCCGGGAAGGACAGTGCGACGTTGCCGCGTCGGCATCGGGTCGCTCACTGTCCACTCGTTTTCACGGAGGCTGCTGTTTAGCAATAATTAATCACGGGTTTTTTAAAAAGAACTTTATCCAGGACTCCGACCTGAAAGTTAAAGCGAGTAAAATTTACAGTACTTTTTTTGTTCTAGCTTGGATAAAAATTATTGAACTTAAAACAAAATTTATAAACATTTTAAATAACGGAAAATTATACGAGGAAACAACGGCGGGACTGGATTTTGCATAGGCCTCTTAGTTTCTTAGTAAATAACCTTCAAACTTGAGTACACACAATTTCTGCGCCGACTGTTGTGTGTGGTGGTGGCTCCAAACGGCGTACATAAAGGCAACAACATGAATCATATTCACATATTAATATTTCATATCCGCTTAGGTTGTGTATAAAAATATCTTTGAGTATTTGAACGTTCAAAAACAAGCTAATTATTTCCACATTGTGATTGTAAGGTATCTTCATAAATATTTTAAAAATCATATTGGTTTTATGATCAATTAATGTGATGCAAATTTATTGTTCTTTTACTGATCAATCCCACAAGCTGAGACCAATTTGGCTTGGTACTGGATTTATTTATTTTTATCGTTTTCCCTGAGAATCTAACTGATAAATTTTTTTAAATTTAATTGGTCAACCTACCGTTATCAGTGGAAAGCAAAAAGAGTGTATACATCTTTTTCGCTATCCTCACTACAAGTACTCGCTGGGAGCAGTAACTAAAGGTCAACGTGCCTCTGTTGGCAGTAACTGAATAGGTTATGTAACTACGAGGTGGGTCAGGTTGAATGGTGGGAACCGTCTTTAAAGCACTCCCTGTTATGTAACTACGAGGTGGGTCAGGTGAATGGTGGGAACCATCTTTAAAGCACTCCCTGTTATGTAACTACGAGGTGGGTCAGGTGAATGGTGGGAACCGTCTTTAAAGCACTCCCTGTTATTTAACTACGAGGTGGGTCAGGTGAATGGTGGGAACCGTCTTTAAAGCACTCCCTGTTATGTAACTACGAGTTGGGTGAGGTGAATGGTGGGAACCGTCTTTAAAGCACTCCCTGTTATGTAACTGCAAGGTGGGTCAGGTGAATGGTGGGAACCTTCTTTAAAGCACTCCCTGTTATGTAACTACGAGTTGGTTGAGGTGAATGGTGGGAACCGTCTTTAAAGCACTCCCTGCTATGTAACTGCAAGGTGGGTCAGGTGAATGGTGGGAACCGTCTTTAAAGCACTCCCTGTTATGTAACTACGAGGTGGGTCAGGTGAATGGTGGGAACCGTCTTTAAAGCACTCCCTGTTATGTAACTACGAGGTGGTGAGGTGAATGGTGGGAACCGTCTTTAAAGCACTCCCTGTTGTGTAACTACGATGTGGGTCAGGTGAATGGTGTGAGCCATCTTTAAAGCACTCCCTGTTATGTAACTACGAGGTGGGTCAGGTGAATGGTGGGAACCGTCTTTAAAGCACTCCCTGTTATGTAACTACGAGGTGGGTCAGGTGAATGGTGGGAACCGTCTTTAAAGCACTCCCTGTTATGACGTTTTAGTGCAAAAATGCGTCTTTTTAATCACTAAAGTAAAATCATAGATCCTATATTTCAGGAAGGTCTATGTAATAAAAAGGACGTAGGCCCATCATTTATCCTGGGCAACTCTGTGAAAACGAACAACGAAGCAACTCTGTCCTTTCAGCGAAACGAACAGAAGACAAAAGCCGTAAATACAATACTGTATCTACATAAATAGGCTACAGCATCTGTTATCAAGTTCACGTTGATAATACCACTGACTGTGCGTCTAATGTGTTCCGTGAAGTATGTGAGGTAGCGCCAGCGGTCTCCTTCAACCCCTCTGCGCCTCCCTTCAGCGCACGCTGGTGTAGCTGAGCTTACGTTATACATTCATCTTAGAATTTATTTGAAACCAATCGCCGTTAAATAGTAGCACATGTGCGTCTACAGCAAATACATTGCCTTAGACAGTTTATTCTTATAGTTATCAATAAACACAACGCTTTTAAAAAATAACCATTTTTATTATACTAGTGGGCTACAGAATTTTCTGACAGTAACAAACTCTTATTCTTCTTATATATTGTATATTTTTAATGAATGTTCAGAAATAAAGTAGGCTGTGGGTTTCGGAATAAAGTTCGGAAACAGATCCTGTAACATAACGTCTAATATTATAAGTTGTATTGCCACATTATTATCCGGCAGCTTTAATTGGTTTATTGAATGAGACCTAATACAAACAATTTATTTGTGCTTTGTTTCTGAAAGCATTATAATCTGGGTAAAGAGTACTCAGATAACACTGCTTTAAGACACAAAGGGTAGGTTTTCTCTGTTGCTTGTCCATCGATATTTTGAATTGGCATGTCGTTGAATTTGGCATAACGTAGTCTGAAAAATTGTATCCTAGCGTTGTTTTTGTTGTTATATTTGACTTTGAGGTTTTAGATGGCCGCCTTTTTCCAGCTGATGATCTTATACATTCAGCCTTTTTGCATGAAATGTATCTTTATAAGATCGGCATTCGTGGGAGGATTCGGTGTTGTGTGTTGGACGGTTTTTGAGATTTTGGGATTTTTGAGGAGAGCACATGCAGACACGCTTGTTGACCTGAGTCTAGGTGTGTGGCAGTCGAGGCTGGACACCATGTACAGTATATTGTTACTGCTGTTAATTTGTAATGGTGTCAATACTTGTTAAATTATCTTTATATCGTCATATACTCTTATAGGTGTTATGTATCTATTATTGTTATATATTTGTTATATTATTGTTACGTTATTATGTCTGCTATTTTCTTGTTTATGGTTATTTATAATGACATTGATGTACGCACCTAGCTTAATTGTTATATTTTCTTGAATTCGTTATTGTTATTAGCCATCTAAGTAGAAACTGTCTTGGTATTTGATATTTTAATGTCCGTTGGAAAAAGAAATTTATCTTCAGGCGAACTTTTATTTAATAAAAAGATCAACATTAAACCGAAATAAAAGCATAGAAAATAGGCCTATACATCATATAATAAATAAAGATCACACAAAATAATGTAGATTAAAGTTTAATTCACACCAAGCAGCCGTCAAAGGGTGGCCATTAGGGCCTCACGTGACACTGAATCGCTCATATCTTAATCTCCAGATAAGTTTAAACAACGTGGCCATTCCTAATGGAATAAACACAGCCCCAAGCACGCGAAATCACCCTCCAAATTGTAGGTCTTCTGAGATGGGCTTCGTATTCCGGCTGGGTTGAAATGTTATCGAGTCGTGAGACTTCTACTTACAACAGAATTGTTTACGACACTTTCCTAGAGGACGCTGGGGGTTGGAATATCCCACTATAGTGAGTTTGGGATATTACATGGAAACGTATTAATGAATTAATTATGCACGCGAATACATATTTTTGCTCCATTAATTTTTACCCGATGTGACTTTATAGGAGATTTTTTTCATATATGTGATACAGTATTAGATATTTCAATGTAAGCATTAATTTTTATATCTTTACTCTACGCCATTCTATCAAACTGTCTAAACCCACCTGTACGGTGTGTTAAGTGCTAACCAATAAGCTATGTAGTCTAACGTGGCCTTCACATGAGCGTCAACAATAATATATATATAGCCTATATCATTTTGATGTTAGTAGCGGGGTAGCGTATCAAATCTTGCGATACGTGATACTCATGTGTATAATAGGCCATACTAAAATCTAGTGTTAAGCTACTGAACATTTCATGTAAACGTTATACAAACGTTTCAATCCTCTGAGCGATTAATTAAGAAATTATATACAACGCGTTCTACTTTGATTTCCTTAATAATTGAATATAATGACAATAAAGCCTGATGTTGTCATCATATATTATTATGAATCATACGAATACATGTCAGTATTTTTAATGTAATCGGTCTGTCTAACAATAGAAAAACAAGGTTTCTTGCCGTTGAACATCCTTAAACATAGGTCAAGTTATGCATACTTTAACTAAATAGGCCTATTACAAAATTATTAATATTACTTTCACTGCTACTGCAATTGTGTAGGCCGGTTATGTAAAGTGGTACTTACCGGATGTCGAGCCGCCGCGGCGACGGCAGCAGCATTCATGGTGGCAGTGGGGTACATGGTCCCATCAGCAACACATGTCAAGCACCTCACTCACACTCACTCGCACTACGCACCGCACACACAACACAACGGAAATCACAACGTATCCAAGCGCGCACATCTACCTCGCACAGTGTCTCGAGCTCTACTGACGCGGTCGCTCCAAACGACCCCCCACCACCACGCCACGCTACCCCTTACTACTGTCCGCGCAGAAATTATGGATACTCGAGTTCACGATACCATATCTCCGAAACGGTCCGTTCGATTTTAACGAAAGACCTATCAAATTAAAGGAAATATTGTCAATTTTTATACTACGAAGTTTTGATTTTTTACGTAGCTTTTTATAATTTATAAGACGGAAAAAGTGGAAAATATCGGCATTTTTCACAATCTTTTTGGAAATCTCAACTTAGGGCAATTATTAAAAAATATCTATTAAACGTATCAGCTTCAAATTTTGATAGCTTATATGAAGGTTACTTACAAACACTTTTGTAGAGTTTCATAATTTTATCGTTATTATTTTTTATGTTCTTGTAAATTTTGTAAACCTTTGTTAACTTTGTTATCTTGGGTTAAAATTCCCGCTCAATAACAGTGTTTTGACTATCAATTGATTGTATGAACGAAAAATATAGTGTCTACAGAATATGATGTAATAGTGATTTGTGATGAATTTATATTTGTTAACCGTTTTATTCCCAGCGCGAGGGGCTGGTACGCAGGGAAACGCGCCGGGGATGGCTCGGGTTCTCCCACAAAACGAGTGCGATGTTGGCCGGAATGCTAATAGAACGGGTTGGTGACTCAGACCAACCTTCCCTTAAACTAGCAAACTTCACCCTGTCATTAACCTCTGTGTGCACCGAACGGCAACATCGCACTCGTTTTGTGGGAGAACCCCGAGCCATCCCCGGCGCGTTTCCCTGCGTACCCAGCCCCTCAGCGCGGGAATAAAAACGTTTAACAAATATAAATTCATCACAAATCACTATTACATCATATTCTGTAGACACTATATTTTTCGTTCATATAATCAATTGATAGTCAAAACACTGTTTTGAGCGGGAATTTTAAACCCAAGATAACAAAGTTAACAAAGGTTTACAAAATTTACAAGAACATAAAAAATAATAACGTTAAAATTATGAAACTCTACAAAAGTGTTTGTAAGTAACCTTCATATAAGCTATTAAAATTTGAAGCTGATACGTTTAATAGATATTTTTTAATAATTGCCTTAAGTTGAGATTTCCAAAAAGATTGTTAAAAATGCCGATATTTTCCACTTTTTCCGTCTTATAAATTATAAAAAGCTACGTAAAAAATCGAAACTTCGTAGTATAAAAATTGACAATATTTCCTTTAATTTGATAGGTCTTCCGTTAAAATCGAACGGACCGTTTCGGAGATATGGTATCGTGAACTCAAGTATCCATAATTTCTGCGCGGACAGTATATACCGCACTCTACACGGCTGGATCACCACCGAACGTGAAAAATATTGAACATTTCCTCTACAATCGACAAGATTCTTTAGTGAAGCGAAAGCGCCTTCCTTCGTTCCAAGACTGCACTTCGATAATAAAAGGTCCCAATTTTTTCTCCCACAGAGAAATTCTCTACTCCAGTGATTTCCCCTCCACAAATACGGCGTTCACCCTCCTCATATCTTCCCCTCTTCTGGGTGATTACGGGTATCAACTACGGTGTAAGTACGGCTCTCTACACCGTTAGGGAAGTCCACGTGGACTGCTGAGCCAATACGAGCACCCAGCGGCGACCACTTGACCAATAGCAATCGCCTGGCGTCGCTGGCTCCACCCCTCCTGTGTACGACAGTCGGCGACAAGTCTCCGCCCACTGTGGCAACCGGCAAATCACGGCGCCTCATCGACCAATAAGAATGAATTTTACCCGCTAGTTGCCTAGCGACGATGACAGCTGCACGTCAGTCCACGTGGACTCACTCCTGTTAGTGTTTTCGCGTATGAGCGCTGGAAAAAGAGGAAAGGCTGGGGATTTTTCTCCTCTTTCCACACACCCGGTTTACTATGTACCGGGAAATATAATAATAATAAAAAAAACTCCGGCAACATCGGCGGGGAACGTTGCTGGAATTCATATCGCGTCTCTCCGACGCTCTTTTCTTTTTCTATATTTTATTAAGCCCGCACGAGAATAAAACGGGCGCCATATTTTCTACACCTTCATCCATCCCTCGGCAATCCCCCTTCCCAACCTCTGGATATTGCACCCTCTCTCCATTATAAAGACCCTGATTAAAAATAAATCCAACCCCTCGCTGTGCGATAATACGTCTTTTTATAATCCTCTGTAAATAAATGACTAATTGTGACTCGACACGTCTAAAAACTGGGAACCTTTCTGTATTTTGTCTGCTAAGAGTCATTTTGTGTCAAAGCAGATGTCCCTTTCAAGTGCACAAACTTAGTTTTTCTTCACTTAAGTCTTTCCATTAAATTACTTTATTACCTACGTATTGTTTGTTAATACCCCCGGATACTAAACATACTTTTTGGTATTTGGGACAAGTTTCTTGAATATTATTTGGAGTAATGGCTGAGCTGTATGCATAATCGATAGTTGAAGTGTAATTGAGTGATGGTGACCGATTATAATTTTACTATAGTATAGTAGTTAATTTGTTAACATCTCTTTAAGATACTTTTTATATTAACTACATTTTAGAATTTAAAAAGGAAATGTATGATTTTTTCTGATTAAAATATAATATTATTGTATTACAGTTTTGTCCAAATCTATTACCTTGAATCCAAGGTTGGTAAATATATTCTGTATTACAATCATCCTCAGTCCCCCCACCCGCCATAGGTACTATAAGAATGTGTTTTAATTCTTTGCTTGCTTTATTAGTGTCACTCATAATTTATTTTATTATTTATTTGTTTTTATTTCAGAAATAAACTTATTTAATAGGATTTTAACAAATAGATCTAATCTAATAAAGTGAAACATAGAGCATCAGGCCTATCAGATTTTTAGTCCTGTTTTTGGACAAAATAGACAAATATTTGAAATAAACAGTATTGAGGTTAAGAGATCAAAACAAAAGTAAAAATTAAATAGTCTACATTTTGAACCGAATTATTAAAATGTAGACACATTATGATATAATAATTTCTAACAGACAAATAGGCTTATAGCTCTTCAGATGGGGTAAAGAAGGCCTATGATAAAATTTAGCGTGGCCTAATTAGTTAAGTCAGTGAAAATTAATTTTCTTAACGTTGTAAGTTACACCCAAAATGATTACCATTCCGACATGCAAAGGAAAGATATGATCTGTGATCTCTCAAGCAAATCAATTTAATTAGACGATTTCAGGCGCAAAGTTAGGTCACAAGTGCGACTAGTTAACAGACAAGTATCTCCTCTACATGCTGCGGTTGTGGCTGTGGGAGGGGGTAGTCACAGCTGACCGCAGACATTGTTGCCAACCTCACAGATTACACTTACACACTGTCGCCAACATCGCCGCGAGAATAACTCACTGCAGCACCGCTCATATGTATAAACATGCACATTACTGTTGGTTGTGTTTCGACTGAGGTTGTGGTTGTTTACATTACACAGTGGCGTATTGTCATCGTTTACTTCTACGGTTGGAACCTTTCAGATTATATTTTACAAACTTTTAGAATATAAAACAAATAATTCGAAATCATGTTTAAGCCTGGTGTTTAAATAAGTAAATCTTTTGCTAAATCTGTCCACAAAGTAAATACGTATCTTGTAAATGTCGTAAAGTATACACAGGCTTGATCATCTTGAAGGTCCAATCTTACTTACATGCCCACGAAATATTTATTATTATTTATTAGACAACTTGAAAGCCACTTTGTCTCTCTCTCTCTTTCTGAACTTGAAACTGCGTTCAAGAGGAAACGCAAGTTTCTTATTGAAGTTGCGAACAATCTTACTATTCTTCTTTTCTATCTCATTGGTTAATGAAGGTTATAGGCCTACATGGTTATAGGCCTACATGGTAAATTTGAACGAAGGACTTATAAGAGCTCCCTTTTTACCATCTTTGCTCAGTGTTATAGGCCTACATGGTAAATTTGAACGAAGGACTTATAAGAGCTCCCTTTTTACCATCTTTGCTCAGTGTTGCTAAGATTTTGAACTCCATTGACGCTCTTTTTCTATTACAATTATGTTGATAAAAAACATAGGCTATATGCAGGTATTCTTTGTTTTATAGACCTATAACTTCTTTGACAGCGCCTATATGGATATTTTGTATCTGTCATGGCTATTGGCTAATCAGCCATCATAAAAAATAATAAGTTACCCTTAGTTTTTATTACATTATTCAAAATAAAACAATAACAACATTTAAAACAACATTTTAATAAAACCCATGCCATTATTCATTATGTCAATAAAAATAAATCAATAAATCGAAACAGAATTTTATTTAATAACAATGAAAACATTATCAAAAAATAAATTATGGGGCCTATCCCATTGTGAAAACCTCCATTGAGAAAAAAGAGTATACAATATACGAGTATCTCGTAGGCCTATATACAACACAAAATAGGCCTACCTACTTATGTAATAAAACAGAATGTAAGACTTGTAACTTTTTTTCCATAATCAGCTTTAGAAAGGCCCCCCATTTTCGTCGAGGACTTGGAGCAAACTGCTCCACTGTTGTCCTGCCTAGTCAAATAATATTCAAACGATAAAAAGTGGTTATTGTGTCGTTTCAATATATGGTAGCCAAACACAGCCAGGAAAGATTCCTGGCCTAGTGTTCACTGGGTTCTTGCCTCGACAACATTCTGCAGAATGAAGGAAACTAAATATTGACATAATTGAAATAAATGGACGAAAAAATATTTAACCAAATAGTTGGTTAGCCCTAGTCAAGGTGGGCCTAGTCTTACCCTGACTTCTAGAGTTTAAGGTTGACTCGGTCAGCTGATCGGGCAGTATGACTAGCTGTGACGTCACAGCGTTGCCGATTAGGTCCACCGGCTGATGTACAGTTGCACCAGCGGTCATATCTGGATCTCTCCCCAAGACGGGACGCGGACAAAGTGTCCCAACGACAAACTGAACCATTTTAGGTTTTGAATGTGACTGTACAAGCAACGTAATACATAAGGTAGCCTATTTAAATTGTAAATAAAACAACACAATTAATGAGTTAATTATTCATTAATATTAATTAAAGATTAACTGATCAGGCCGCAATTCCACTCAGTTTGAGTACCCACAACAATATACCCATTAGGCCCTATATGAGTGTTTTGAAAAAAAATCATAATGTGCTATATGTAATAATTAGCGAGAAATGTAACAAAGGGCTCTAAATCGCTCTGACCACTTAACCTAAAATAGTAGGCTACTTAAACTCAAAACGGTAAATGTTATACAATTTATATTACATTTTCCATTTCATTTTATTTTATTTAACGCTAATTTTATGTTTTCACATTGTAAATTCCGAATGTGGTTATTTTAAGGAAACATTATTTTTGAATATATCTGTAATAAACATTAGAAGAAAGCGAGAGGGTAAAGCTGTATTATGTAGGCTAATATTTAAGCTCAAAATACAGTCAAGTTTGTTTGTGGTGTTGGCTTCTCTCTTCAGGCTGCACGAAATGGAATTTCTCGCCCTTTTTCGCTTTGTATTACCTATACTTATATTAATCAGTTGTTAAAACTGATGGGTGGTGGCTCGGTGGCTGAGGCTTCGAACTGCGGAGTGCAAGATCCCAGGTACAATCCACAGCTGATCTAACGGTCGGTACTTCATTTCTTGAATAAAGTTCACGCACAGGGTTGCAGGCCATATTAACTGGCGAGTGAAGTTAAAAAAAACAATTTTTTATTTCGATCACTTCCTTGCTCCTATTGGGGAAAACTAACTTTTACTAGCGCATGAGTGCTATCTCATCTCTTAAACACAGTCAACCGTAGGCATGGAAAAGCTAAACCATTTTATCTTCATGTAGCCAATGAATTAAATACTCTTGATAAAACCGCTGTTTTACCATATCACGATAGGTGTTCAAGTTTTGTTAGAAAATGGTGTGTTTTTATACTTGTAGGCCTATAACCGAACAAAAATAGTTTTAATATGTATCAAGTGCGTCTGTTAGCGATATTGACTTGACGCATGCTGTAGCAGAGGGTCGTCAAAGAACAAGATTGAGTGGCTGGTGGTAATAAACACTCTCTGCGGCAATAAGCAACGCAGATTGAGTGGCTGGTGGTAATAAACACTCACTGCGGCAATAAGCAACGCAGATTGAGTGGCTGGTGGTAATAAACACTCACTGCGGCAATAAGCAACGCAGATTGAGTGGCTGGTGGTAATAAACACTCTCTGCGGCAATAAGCAACGCAGATTGAGTGGCTGGTGGTAATAAACACTCACTGCGGCAATAAGCAACGCAGATTGAGTGGCTGGTGGTAATAAACACTCACTGCGGCAATAAGCAACGCAGATTGAGTGGCTGGTGGTAATAAACACTCACTGCGGCAATAAGCAACGCAGATTGAGTGGCTGGTGGTAATAAACACTCTCTGCGGCAATAAGCAACGCAGATTGAGTGGCTGGTGGTAATAAACACTCACTGCGTCAATAAGCAACGCAGATTGAGTGGCTGGTGGTAATAAACACTCACTGCGTCAATAAGCAACGCAGATTGAGTGGCTGGTGGTAATAAACACTCACTGCGGCAATAAGCAACGCAGATTGAGTGGCTGGTGGTAATAAACACTCACTGCGGCAATAAGCAACGCAGATTCTTAGTAATTGAACAGCTTTTCATTTAGACGGATTAAGAAAAACCAAAAGCGTTGGTTTAGAAGAAAAAATAAATATTTACAATAATTATCTTAGCCTTTTCCCAACATAAAGGGAAGGCGAAGAGAAATAAGTAATACAATATAAATTATGACAAATTAAAATTAAAGAAATTCTTTATTGTATACATAGGCCCTAATGAAATATTTATTCTTTAGACGTCGATCATCAAGAATTGGGCGAATTGGTTCCAGAAACAATGAAAGGTAAAATAAATTCAGAAATATACGAGAAAATAGATTAAAATAACAATATATATCAACACTTACAGTTGGAATTTAAGAAAATCCGTATTATTAGAGGTAAAAATGAAACAAACCATTAGTAATGTGTTATCTGCATACGCTCGTTAATACATCATTGTTTCCGGGATTGGTTTTAGAAAATGTAGAAAATTCCATGGCACAGACACAATTATTGAGAACCAAACAAATGTTGTAAAACATCTATAAGAACGTTCATTATTTCATTTCCAAGAGAGCTAATTTTGAGCTATGTGAAAATCAAAATTATAATTTCAAACGTGAGATTGTGAGAGATACTTGTAAATAGTTGTTTGATTAGCATAATACGTGTTCGTACATATACAGTACAAGTAAACGTCACATAATACGTGTTCGTACATATACAGTACAAGTAAACGTCACATAATACGTGTCCGTACATATACAGTACAAGTAAACGTCACGTAATACGTGTCCGTACATATACAGTACAAGTAAACGTCACATAATACGTGTTCATACATATACAATACAAGTAAACGTCACATAATACGTGTACGTACATATACAGTACAAGTAAACGTCACATAATACGTGTACGTACATATACAGTACAAGTAAACGTCACATAATACGTGTCCGTACATATACAGTACAAGTAAACGTCACATAATACGTGTCCGTACATATACAGTACAAGTAAACGTCACATAATACGTGTCCATACATATACAGTACAAGTAAACGTCACATAATACGTGTCCGTACATATAACGTACAAGTAAACGTCACATAATACGTGTCCGTACTGTACCGGGTCTTGGACCGGTACAGTTTCGTTTTTTCGTTGTTGTCTGCCAGGCTGCCTGAGATTCGCTTTTGCCTTGCGTTTTGCGTACTTTGGTAGCCGTTGGCCCAGTTCCGTTTCGTTCCGGTTTCCAGCAGCTTCGGTCAGGTTGACCGGCTTCTAGATTGTTCGAGTAGTTCTAGTTTCTCTGGAGTCGTCTGTCAGGTTGGCCGTCTTTTTTGTCTTTGGCTCTGCCTGCTGAGATTACTATGTTCGGCTGAGAGACTCCAAAACTCCAGGGTCCTCGAGTGGGACGTTCAGCCCTCGGCCTGCCGTCCGGGGATTGTCGACCATCTGCTCTGCTAGCCTGGCCTGAGGACCATGCTGGAGCCTGTTTCGCCCGCTACCCTCTCTACAGCTTTGGGTAGAGTTCTTCAGTCCTCAGGTCAGTTCTGTCCATTTTTTTTCCCCGGCGGCTGAGCTGAGGGGTTCTGGTGATATTAAAGAAAAAAAAAGAAATAATAAGAAAAAATCATGAAATATAAAAGAAGAAAAAAAACAAATGTTTATGGAACTGTTTAATTTGTGGCCTAGGCCTAAACGGGAACAGTGATTGATGAAACAGCCATGGGGACTTATATTTTTTTTTAGTTACTTAAAAAGAAAAGCTTTAAAAATACATAAAGAATATTTTTGATGTTAATATCTATTTATATTTATTGTTAGTTATTTAATTAGTTTTATTTGTTGTTATATCTTTTAGATTTTATAGTTGTTAGGTCCCTATGGTTAAGTTATGTTATTTATTTATATGTTTAGGCCTAGTGATTGTTATTTATATTTTTCGTTCATTGTATTATGGAGGTCGTGAGGTGACTTTTTACTAAAACGGTACCGTGTTATATTTTCTTTTAAATTATTTAATTTTTAAACTTTCACCAAAAGGGGATTATGGTGCTTTTGCTTAACTTTTAATTCGGAGCTGCCCAGGGATTCCGGCTTACTCCCTGGCCCGGTGGAATCAAGGGATGCGGGGCCAAATTGCCGGTGTAATTGGTGATACCAAAAATTTTATAATTTTCTTCACTTTTAGTCGGGCCTATTAAATTTTTCTTACGTTTTGGGGTGTCTCAGGCTAGGCTGCAGATAGGCCATACAGTTGATTAATTGTTATATTTTGGTATTTGTTGAGTTTGTTGTTCTTGTAGCTTTTGTGTGTTTTGTTATTTATTTAAGTGCAAATTTTATATTGTGGCCTTCTGCCTGTTTCTATTGTGGCCCTATGCCAGCCAGTTAATGTTTATTTGGCAAATAAAATTTAGTTTTGCTCAGCTGCCGAGTGTTATTTTGACCCTCCAACTGCCACCCGTGATCCCATCGCTCGACTTGTTTTGAGCCATCCCCCGGTTGGCACGCTTACCAGCTTTGGTGGGGGGATGGGTCCTCAATTGGTAGCAGAGCGTGGTTGCCTAAAAAAAAAAAAAAAAAAAAAAAAAAAAAAAAAAAAAAAAAAAAAAAAAACTCACTTGGTTGTTGACGTTGGGTGTTTGCCTGTTAGTAGGTCATGGTTGGCCGACCTACCGTCAAGGTGTCTTGGTAATACGTAGGAAAAAAAAAAAAATAAAGAAACAAATAAATATTAATTAAAAAAAAAAAAAAAAAAAAAAAAAAATAAAAAACCAAATAAATCATTTAACTTTGTATTAAAAAAAAAAAAAAAAAAAAAAAAAAAAAAAAAAAAAAAAAAAAAAAAAAAAAAAAAACCCTAGGCAATCCGCTTGGTTACGTTGTTGAATGGGTTTCATGGGTTGGTTGGAGTGGTCGGCAGTGGCTCGGTAGGCTGAGGGTTTAGTTCGTCTTGGACCCTGGAGTTGTCGTTTTTTGTGTATTGTTGAGAATTTTGTTTTGCGAGATGGCCTATCTGCAGAATGTTGCGCTCCTGGTCAAGGAGGAGTTGATTTTCGAATTGAGGGTCGCGGGGTGTGACTCCGGAAGGGGATGTTTTGAATCTCCGGAGGTTGCTGCGGGAGCAGTTGTCCGCGGGTACGGCGGTGGATTGGTCTGACCTGCTGGAGGTTGGTGATGAGTTGGGGATTTGTAAACGGAAGGTGGAAGATTGGGAAGGGGTGTTAGAGGATTTGCAGTTTGAACCTCCAGTAGGTCGTGACCGGGCCTGCCGCCTTGCACGTTTGGGGCATCTGCTTGCCCGTTTAAGGCTGGTCAACCGGGCACCGGGGTTGGAACCATCTGGAAGGGCGTGGATCTTGGAGAGTGTATCTAGGCTTGAGGAGATTTTTCAGGCACTCTCCGGTTCCACGACTCCTACGGGTCTGGGTCAGCGGCCTACTTTCGCGCTGTCGCCTAACGTGTCGAGGCCGCAGGCTGAGACAACGGCTCTCACTGTGCCTGAGGTTCCTTCTGAGCCTGCAGGCGTTTCCGTTGAGGGTTGCTTGTGGTTCGGCTCCAGCTGCCGTTCCTACTACTTCTTTGGGTTCACCTGCTCTTCTGCAGCTGAGCTACCACAAGCTGCCTAACCCTCTCACGCCCATGATCCAGAATCTCCCTGTGATCGATGGGATGGATCCTGAGGAGCTTCTTAAGTTTCTGGTGGCCTTTCTCAGACTTAGTGAGATGCCCGGCATGCAGGCTGGGGACTTGCTTCGTCTGGTTTTTCCCATATTGTAGAGGTCCTGTTGGGGAGTTGCTGAGTTCTGTCTTGGCCAGTGATGCCTCGGTGGACTCGTTCCACCGAGAGTTACTTTCATCGTTTCTTCCCATTCGACTCAGGGAGAGGATGGTCATGGACAGATTTTATCGGTCGCAGGGTAGGGGCGAGTCTCTGGCAGCCTATGTCTCTTCAGTCAAGGAAGCTCGTCAAGCGTTGCGCCTCACCCTTTCTGAAGCTGACACCGTTCGTGTCATCCTGGATGGCATTTCACCTGAGGAACGGTGCAGATTGGTTTTTGCTGGTGTTCCTTCTACTTTTCGGGAGCTGCATCAGCTGTGCATTGTTTCGCGCAGCGTGCAGTTCTCAGACCAGCAAGGGAGGGATTCTGAGAGTCATCGTGCTCTCCCCACCCGTCGACCAGCTATGTCTGTAGGTGTGAGTCAGCCAGTGGAGGGTCGTGGTTCTCGGCCTCCGGTTGTGTGCTTTGCTTGTGGCCAACCTGGTCACATTCGACGTGACTGTCCACGTGCTCGAGGTCGTGGGGCGGGAAACGCTCAGCGCGGGGGGTTGCCTCCACAGTAGCTCCCCGCGTTGTTGCGACTGACCGTGGCCATTTGCCTCTGACACGGGCCCATAGCAGGAGTGTCGGGGATTTTTTCGGGCCTTGCTGGCATGGCTTCCCTGGGACTTAGTGCGGTCACCTCGGTGTGTCCTGGCGTTTTTGTATCTTTTGGTGGTACGGTGTGTCGAGCCCTTCTGGATTCTGGTTCGGCATGCAGTATCATCAGCCTTTCTCTTTTTGAGTCCCTTGACGCCTTAGGACTTGTCAGGCACACCGAGCCTTCTTCTATTACTTGCTGGACGGCATCCCAAACTCCTCTACCCATACTTCTAAAGGCGTCATTACATTTTAAAATTGAAGGATTTTCCTGGAGGTGGGGTTTTCTTGTTGCCAAGGACCTGGCGGTTTCCTGTATCCTAGGGGCAGACTTCATTTCTAAGAGTGGTATGGTGCTTGACCTCCAGAAGCGCCAGATGTTTTTCAAGTTTAATCGGCGAGTTTTGGTGCCTCTAGTAGGTGATTCTGACTGCCCTCCTGCAGTCCGAGAGGTGGGTTGTGAGCCCGAACAACCCAAGGTGGATCCGTTGGTCATCTCCCCCCTGAGCAGGCGGAGGCCATTAGGAGGCTGTGTTTGCGGTTTCCTGATGTGCTTACGGCTGAGCTTGGGGTCACTTCTCTTCTGGAGTATGAGATCCACCTCACCGATTCTCAGCCAGTTAGAAGTCATCCGTACAAACTTGCTCCCCCAAAGATGGAGGTTATGAGGGCTATGATTGAGGATCTTCTGAGCAAGGGTGTGATTGAACCGTCTCGTTCTGCTTATGCCAGTCCAGCTTTTCTTGTGCCCAAGCCTAATGGTAAGTCTAGGCTTGTGATGGATTATCGGAGGCTCAACGCTAAGGTCGCTATTGACTCGGTACCTCTGCCTGATTTGCATTCTGCGTTTGATTGGTTCGGTAAGGCTAAGTTTTTCAGTGTGTTTGATTTGAACCAGGCCTACCATCAGATTCCATTGAAGAAGGAATCACGGCCTATGACTAGCTTCTGTGTTCCCTGGAATCTTTACCAGTTCACTAGGGTTCCTATGGGTCTTGCTGTGGGTGCCCAGACTCTTACTCGTCTGCTTGATTCCATCTTCCATGATGTGAAGTTCAAGTTTGTTTTCAATTACCTGGACGATCTTCTTGTCTACAGTGAGACTTTCGGGGAACACATGCAACATCTGGAGGAAGTTCTTAGTCGCCTCAAATCAGCTGGCCTTACCGTCAATCCAGAGAAAGTCACTTTTGCTCGTCCTGAGATTTCTTTTCTGGGTCATCTTATATCTTCTCGAGGCGTCTGCATTGATCCTGCGAGGACCCAGGGGCATTCGGGATTTTCCTCCTCCCAGAGATGCCAAGGGGATTGCCCGTTTTGTGGGGATGGTGAATTTTTACCGTCGCTTCATCCCTAACGTGGCCGAGCTTGCTGCCCCGTTGAACGAGCTGCGAAAGAAAGGTGTCCCTTTTGTGTGGGGCCAAGCTCAGCAGACTGCCTTTGATGCTCTCAAGGAGGCTATCATGCAACCTCCTGTCCTGCGGATGCCTGATTTCAGCAGAGAATTTGTTCTTCAGACTGATGCCTCCTCCTCCGCCATTGCTGCTGTTCTTTCTCAGGAGTTTGATGGGGTCAGGCAGCCCATCGCTTTTGCTTCGAGGACGTTGTCTCACCAGGAAAGGAAAGCTTCTTCCATCTATGAGTTAGAGTGCCTGGCTGTTGTCTTTGGTACGGACAAGTTTCGGCGTTTCTTGGAACACGCTGAGTTCTTGCTGGAGACAGACAATCAGGCACTGTCTTGGCTTCTTGCCCATCCCAGACAGCTCGGGAAAATTGGTCGCTGGGTGGTCAAAATTTCTGCCTTTAAGTTCCGAGTCCAACATCTTAGGGGTACCCAGAATGTCATCGCGGATGCTCTTTCCCGCATGTATCACGAACCCAGTGATCCACCTACTGAGGCTGTTGCTCAGTGTGGTGCTGTTCTTCTGGATTTTCCTCTGGCTTTTGACGACCTACTGTCCCATCAACAGAAAGATCCTGAGCTGTCAGTCATCTTAGGTGAGCTTCAAGAGGGAGGTGCCCACCCTCCCTATTTTCTGTCCAAAGGGGTCCTCTGTTGCCGTCCTCGACAGAGGGGTGAACCCCGTGTAGTGCTGCCTAGTCATCTAGTACCGATGGTCTTTCAGTATTATCACTCTTCCCTTGTGGGCGGTCATCTTGGCATTCATAAGACCATCGCTAAGATTCGTAGGTACTTCATCTGGAAGGGCATGGACCGGGATGTTGCTGGCAGGGTGCGGGCTTGTCACCTGTGCTCTCTCAGCAAGCCTAGTCAGAATGCAAGGTTAGGGTTGTTATCTTCTGAGGTGGCCGAGCGTCCTTTTGAGAAGGTGTTCATCGACTACGTGGGTCCTTTTCCCCGTAGCAAGTCAGGTAGCTCCTACCTACTTGTTTGTGTGGATGCTTTCTCGAAGTTCGTTTGGCTTTTCCCACTTCGGAGTGCCACGGCTAAGCTCACCATCCGTGCTCTCCAGTCCCAACTCTTCCAGCACTTTGGTGTGCCTTCCACTCTTGTGTCCGACAACGGTAGCCAGTTTACCTCCCATGAGTTTCGTAGGTTCTGTTTTGGCAATGGTATCAGGCATGTGACTACCTCTCCTTATTACCCACAGCCTTCTCATGCAGAGCGGTTCAACCGCAATCTTCGGTCTGCCCTTATTACTTTCCATGCTGAGAAGCAGAACACCTGGGATGAGAGTCTCTCTTGGCTCCAGCTTGCTTTTAATTCTTCCAAGCATGAGAGTCACAATGCCACTCCCTTCGAGATTCTACATGGCTACCCTCCTAACAACCCTTTGTCCAACTTGTGGAGGTTAGAGGATCTTCTACCTACGCCAGGTGCCACTGACGTAGTGTCCACATGGCGGGCTGCTCGGCGCAACCTGCTACGTGCTAGAGAGAGAGTGAGGAGGAGGTATGATAAGGGTCGTACTCCTAACCCTTTTCAGGTTGGAGATCTGGTGCTCTGTCAGGCTCACCCGGTCAGTTCGGCCGCGGAACGAAGAGCTGCAAAGTTGTGCTATCGGTGGTCTGGTCCCCACCGCATCGATAGGTTTTTGTCACCGGTGACTGCTCTGCTGGTTGATCCCCAGTCAGGCAGGGTGTTTAGGAAAGCCCATGTGTCCCAGCTTAAGGCTTTCCGGGGAACGGTTGGTCCAGGAGTTGGTGTTCCTGGGGGTTTCGTGGGGCAAAGAGATTGATCACCTCTGCGCCCTAGGTGGCTGTTCTGAGAGAGTCTTCTTTCTCTTTTTTTTTTCTTGTCGGGCCCGACAGTCAGGGTAGTTTGCTCCCTGTTCGAGGGGTTTCCCCTCTTAGGTTCTCTTGGACGTCCTTGGAGCACCACTCTTCGGAGGTCTTCGTCTTCTCTTGGTTCCCTAAGGTACCGAGTTTGCTCCCCTGCCTGGGTGTGTTGAGGTTTGCAGAGGGAGGTTGTACCGGGTCTTGGACCGGTACAGTTTCGTTTTTTCGTTGTTGTCTGCCAGGCTGCCTGAGATTCGCTTTTGCCTTGCGTTTTGCGTACTTTGGTAGCCGTTGGCCCAGTTCCGTTTCGTTCCGGTTTCCAGCAGCTTCGGTCAGGTTGACCGGCTTCTAGATTGTTCGAGTAGTTCTAGTTTCTCTGGAGTCGTCTGTCAGGTTGGCCGTCTTTTTGTCTTTGGCTCTGCCTGCTGAGATTACTATGTTCGGCTGAGAGACTCCAAAACTCCAGGGTCCTCGAGTGGGACGTTCAGCCCTCGGCCTGCCGTCCGGGGATTGTCGACCATCTGCTCTACTAGCCTGGCCTGAGGACCATGCTGGAGCCTGTTTCGCCCGCTACCCTCTCTACAGCTTTGGGTAGAGTTCTTCAGTCCTCAGGTCAGTTCTGTCCATTTTTTCCCCGGCGGCTGAGCTGAGGGGTTCTGGTGATATTAAAGAAAAAAAAAAGAAATAAAAAGAAAAAATCATGAAATATAAAAGAAGAAAAAAAACAAATGTTTATGGAACTGTTTAATTTGTGGCCTAGGCCTAAACGGGAACAGTGATTGATGAAACAGCCATGGGGACTTATATTTTTTTTTTAGTTACTTAAAAAGAAAAGCTTTAAAAATACATAAAGAATATTTTTGATGTTAATATCTATTTATATTTATTGTTAGTTATTTAATTAGTTTTATTTGTTGTTATATCTTTTAGATTTTATAGTTGTTAGGTCCCTATGGTTAAGTTATGTTATTTATTTATATGTTTAGGCCTAGTGATTGTTATTTATATTTTTCGTTCATTGTATTATGGAGGTCGTGAGGTGACTTTTTACTAAAACGGTACCGTGTTATATTTTCTTTTAAATTATTTAATTTTTAAACTTTCACCAAAAGGGGATTATGGTGCTTTTGCTTAACTTTTAATTCGGAGCTGCCCAGGGATTCCGGCTTACTCCCTGGCCCGGTGGAATCAAGGGATGCGGGCCAAATTGCCGGTGTAATTGGTGATACCAAAAATTTTATAATTTTCTTCACTTTTAGTCGGGCCTATTAAATTTTTCTTACGTTTTGGGGTGTCTCAGGCTAGGCTGCAGATAGGCCATACAGTTGATTAATTGTTATATTTTGGTATTTGTTGAGTTTGTTGTTCTTGTAGCTTTTGTGTGTTTTGTTATTTATTTAAGTGCAAATTTTATATTGTGGCCTTCTGCCTGTTTCTATTGTGGCCCTATGCCAGCCAGTTAATGTTTATTTGGCAAATAAAATTTAGTTTTGCTCAGCTGCCGAGTGTTATTTTGACCCTCCAACTGCCACCCGTGATCCCATCGCTCGACTTGTTTTGAGCCATCCCCCGGTTGGCACGCTTACCAGCTTTGGTGGGGGGATGGGTCTCAGTACATATACAGTACAAGTAAACGTCACATAATACGTGTCCGTACATATACAGTACAAGTAAACGTCACATAATACGTGTTCGTACATATACAGTACAAGTAAACGTCACATAATACGTGTTGGTACATATACAGTACAAGTAAACGTCACATAATACGTGTTGGTACATAGGCCCTATACAGTACAAGTAAACGTCACATAATACGTGTTCGTACATATACAGTACAAGTAAACGTCACATAATACGTGTTCGTACATATACAGTACAAGTAAACGTCACATAATACGTGTTCGTACATATACAGTACAAGTAAACGTCACATAATACGTGTTCGTACATATACAGTACAAGTAAACGTCACATAATACGTGTCCGTACATATACATTACAAGTAAACGTCACATAATACGTGTCCATACATATACAGTACAAGTAAACGTCACATAATACGTGTCCGTACATATACAGTACAAGTAAACGTCACATAATACGTGTCCGTACATATACAGTACAAGTAAACGTCACATAATACGTGTCCGTACATATACAGTACAAGTAAACGTCACATAATACGTGTTCGTACATATAGCCTACAGTACAAGTAAACGTCACATAATACGTGTTCGTACATATACAATACAAGTAAACGTCACATAATACGTGTTCGTACATATACAGTACAAGTAAACGTCACATAATACGTGTTCGTACATATACAGTACAAGTAAACGTCACATAATACATGTTCGTACATATACAGTACAAGTAAACGTCACATAATACATGTTCGTACATATACAGTACAAGTAAACGTCACATAATACGTGTTCGTACATATACAGTACAAGTAAACGTCACATAATACGTGTTCGTACATATACAGTACAAGTAAACGTCACATAATACGTGTTCGTACATATACAGTACAAGTAAACGTCACACAACATAAATGTATTACAATATAAGCACAAAATGCACAAATTTATTGTAATTGAAGAGATGACAGTCGAAGAAAGTAACAAAAAATTACTTAAGTAAATTTAGAACTGTACTGTTTATAAAATAATTTTGATTTCGTGTTAATGAAATAAAATAAGTAATAATGTGATTATTGCTTATTTTATCCTTGGAGAAAGATGGCACAACGTAGTAGTCGGTGAGCAGCCATATTAGGTAATTCTATATTAGGTCCAAAGATTGTATCTAAAGGTTTGTGATCTGTGATCAAAGTAAAACTACGGCCATAGCAATAACGATGGAAATTGTTTAGTGCCCAAAAGATAGCAGTAGTTACTCTGTCAATTTGACTATAATTTTGTTCAGCTTTACTCAGAGCTCGAGAAGCGAAATAGATTGGTCGTTCTGTGCCGTCATTCAGTCTATGTGATAAGACTGACTAGCAGTAACGGTAATTTGTTATCATATGCCATTAAAGTTGTGTCACTTGTTATTTCATTCTTAATCTGTTGAAAAGCGTACTTCGTTTGTCCATTTAAAATCTGACTGCTTTACCAAAAGCTCGTATAGTGGTGTTATTTTTGTTGCTAGATTTTAACTGCAGCAATCTTATCAGGACATCGAGAGATTCCGTTCCATGCTCTAAATATTCCACTGAATCTTGAAACAATATACATTTCTCCCAGTTTACTCTTAAAATTTTTTCAGCTAGTCTTTTTAAGGATGTTGGAAGATACCATGCTTTCCTGTGTTAGTGCAAAGACGATGAAGAGGTTGGATTCAGAAGATCCGTCAATCAGTACTTCTCATCTTGAATATCGAATCGAAGGATGTTAAAAGCACAGAGCATGTAAACAAACAGAGTAGGCATCGCTAAGCCGTAACACAGGAGCAGTTGAAGCCGTTTCCGCCATCTTGTTAGTGGTCAGACCTTCTAATGTCTCGCCGTGTTGGGTATACAAATTAAAGTAAGAACTTTCTTTGTTTGCGTCAAGAATTAAGCCATTATGAAACCATATAAAATGTTGAAAATAAACATGTGTTTAGTTTATGGGTTCATAAATCGCAATGTAGACTAATAAAATAATTTTGTTATAACCAATAGTTTACTTGTAATAATATTTTTTATAAGTAGCGGACCAATAACAAACTTCAAATAACAAGAAAAAGTTAGTATGTGACATTTTTTCAGTCAGAGAATTTATGTCAGCGAGACCGCTCAAGGTTTCATATTACAAAAATATTTAGATTCTAGGACAATTAAACTTTTCTTTGCATGATGTGGTAAAATGCAGATGTAAAACCATCGTGCGTGAAATTCTTATAATTGCCTTATGATTTTTTTATTCGCTTAATCGATGGACTTACCTTTACATAAATTTTCGGCATAACATTTATATATTAATATACATATGTAAGTATTAAGCTATGAATTAATTGATATCCTACTCAAATTACGGACTAGACGCTCCGTTCTGTGACGGTAAGTGGAGCGGGGTGCCATTTTGGTGGTGACGGCGGGCTTCACCGCAGGGCAGGGGCCTGCTGCA
>JAQJVL010005391.1:0-35747 GCA_035578905.1 Stictocephala bisonia | reverse complement strand
TTTTAGATCATTTTTATTATCAGCTACTAATGCCACATCATCAGCAAATGCTAAAATATTGATTATACCTTCAATGTTTGCACCTATTTGTTCCGATTTTGTCACTTTCAGTGTTTCTTCAAGAGCGAGGTTGAACAACAGTGGTGACAACGCATCTCCTTGTCTTACCCCTGTTTTAACGTCAAAAGTGTCTGTAAATTCTCTTTCTATTCTTACTTTCCCTCTTGAGCCTTCAACACACATTTTTGTTAGTCTAATTATCTTTTCTGGGATGTTTTTTTGTCTAAGATATGTCCACAATTTTGATCTCACAATGCTATCATAAGCCTTTCTAAAGTCAATGAATAATATATATAGATTTTTGTTATATTCCCAGTATTTTGAGGCCAGCTCTTTTATAATAAATATTTGGTCAGTAGTTGATCTGTCTTTCATAAAGCCTGCTTGTTGTTCTCCTATTATTTCTTCTCCTTATCTTTTCAGTCTGTTTAATATTAGTTTTGACAGTATTTTATATGTACAATTAAGTAGTGATATTCCTCTATAGTTTGTACATTCCTGCTTATCTCCTTTTTTGTATAGTGGTATTATCACACTCTCTTGCCACTCCACTGGCATAACTTCCATTCTCCAAATTTTCAATATCATTGTATGTAGGAATTTCATTATTTTAGTACCACCACTTTTGATTATTTCAATAGGTATTCCATCTTCTCCTGGTGCCTTCCCATTTTTTAATGTTTTCATCACTTTCTCAATTTCCTCTATAGTTGGTTCTAAAACATCTTCCTGATTTACATCCTCTATGTTCACCTCTTGTTCATCTTCTATGTTATTATCAGCATTTAATAAGTCTTCAAAGTAGTTCTTCCATCTTTGAAGTATTTTAGATGTTTCCACTATTGTATTTCCATCTTTGTTTTTTACTCCCATTACTTTAGGACTGTAACCTTTCTGAAAAAATCTCACCGTTCTGTGAAATTCTTTAGTGTTATTCACTGTTAAATCTTGTTCCGCCTTTGTTAGTTTATTATTTATAAAATTTCTTTAAATATAGATTTAAATATAGTTGACCAAAAATGTTACTTTGTCTTTGTCAAAAACATATTTTTATGTTTCTTATTGCAGCTTAATCTATTGACCATTAAAAATGCCTAGACACTGAAGGAAGATATAATGACGACTTGATCTCCACCGCTGAAATATAACTGGTTGATCAGTTTGCGAAATATTGCTGTTTGAAAACTAGAAATTATTTTTTATTTGGGAGGAGGGCGCTGTCAGGAGATAAACCACCTCCTGAAAATAATATAGGGCCGCCCTGACGTCTAACTTCGTGTGAATTTGAGTAGGTACTATGGTACAGAGACTGAACACAATTTTAAAGAAACCGAATTCCGCTGGCTTTGTATGTGCAAGCTCCGTTAGGAAATATTGATTTCGAAGCAAATTTCCCTAAAATGGAACGAATTAAAAATGAAAAGTGCATCATCTGCAATTCCATTACCACTGGATATTGTTACAAGTGGTCATTTTCGTCACGGTACGCACCAACCAATTAGTTATGCCTGTGTCCATCTCTCCCACCGGAGGGCGAGTCACTCACTGCTCCTTATCTGGGGCACCAAGATTCACTCTGATAATCGCGTCACTGAAAGTGCCTAGATGCACGAGGTATAACGGGCACATTAATGTTCACTTTCTTGTGTGATCCTCAGTAGCCGGACAGGAGGCGGCACACGCGGGACCCAACCTGGTCAACAAGCAGATGGTATTGCCTTTCATTCCTCCCAAGTTCCCCAGCACAGACGGTGACGAGCACTCCCTCATCAAACCATCCGAGTACCTGCGAGCTCTCGGCAACAAGCCACAACCGGTGCCGGAACCCTCCAAGGTGGAGCCCCTTCCAGCAGTTCATTTGGTGAGTACATTGGTTCTTCTATTTTATTTTCCTATATATAAAGACAATTTATTATCACCTTCCTTAATATTCAAGGCTACATCGATACAAAGGATAATGGACATTAACAAATTTTGTGAGTTCATTTGTAAACACATATTAAAGGTCGACTTCTTGTTCATTTTTATCTATACGATGTCTTAAAATTGCAACGATATATTTGATTCCTTGAATGTATTAATGAGTTGTTTTCTTAATTTAAATTTTCAACAAAAAAATTACAAAAATATTTTAATTGCTTGAATTTAAAAATCTTACTCGATGTCAGTTCAATAACTAGATACCATGTTTCAGGTTTTTAATTCCCAGGGAAGGTTTTACTTCTTCTCTATGTTTTCAAAACTAACTAGCAATTTATTAATTTACTAAGCAACGTTAAGCTAATCTAGCTCTCTTAATATCACATTTTTATATTTATTTTTTTAAATTAATTGTTTGTCCTTTTCATCATTCTTATATCTGCTTCTTTTATTATTAGGCGTACAATTCTCCTTTCTTTGTCTACAAATCTAAGAATTGTAGAAAGATTGAAATATGCTGTTCCTTATCGTAATTTGTTACACTTTGGAATTAAATATAAAACGCTTGTTTTGTTATAACTATTTTATAAAATTTCTTTCTCTAGGTAACTAGATTTTAAATTCGGTGTTCGTAAATATTTGTATTGGTAATTTTTGTGACTGTTCTAAATCGTGTTCTAAAACATGTTCTTTGAAGTTACAGACTTCAGTTAGCAACTATTTAAGTCCCTACTACTGACTGTAGACGACACGCACCTATCACACCTCATGCTGTCTAGCTGTTCTGTTTGTACTCTCACAATTACATTATTTCATGTTTTTACTCGGTATTGTTAATTACCCTCTTTAACCACATTGAAAGAAAATGAAATTGCGTGAATGAGAAAGTAAGATGAGTTTGTTAGTACTCAAGGTCACTGCGTTTGATCGCTCCAGTTACTCTACTAGCCTTCACGGATTCTTCGTGTTACTGGAATGATTAGTGATCTGGATTTCTTATATGAAAGTTATAATTCTTTAGTTTGGAATATTAATACACTACAATAGTTTTTTATTAAATTATGAATTGATTCAGGTTCCAGAAACAAAACTTACAAAGTTACAAACAACAATTAATTGTACTGTCCATATCATCCAACAACACATAACTTGGTCGGCGTCGATAGTTACCTCAACTAGTAAATCTTTACGAACATTCTGTATCTGGTCTTACAATAAAATTTAAAACTCGCTGACAAGTGAAAACCCTACTCTTACAAAGGCTGTAGTAATCAGAAATGCTGATTATTTCCAGCCAGCACGAATCTAATAACGTTAAATTTTCTCAAATCAGCTACAATTTAGGTCTAATGATAGTTCTTAAAATCCTTTGATTATTAGCCGATGTTATCGGTTTAGATTTTGATAAATTCTTTGAATTAAAGCTTAATGTTTGCACCACAGAAAGAAAACTGACGTTAAAGCTTCTAAATTTACAAACTAGGAAATGTATACTAATAGTCAAGGCTGTAGCCATCGGAGGTGGGGTGGGAGTCTCTCTCCCAATTACTATAGAATTATTCCCGTGTATAAAAAATGTTTTATGTTCTAATTACAGTTTTACAAAATATTACTGAGAAAATGTTAAACTTATTTATTGAAACAATGTTACAGTAAATGTAAAACAGATATAGTTTACAATATTCTAGTAGCTGATATGTACAACTAAAGAAAATAAATAAGATATCGCTTCTTTACAAAATAAAAACAACACTTTAATATTTGAATTAAAAAATATGAACTTTTAAAACCCAAGACATGGCATGTTATCATACATTATAAGAAACCTGTCATAATCAAAAATGGATGATTTGATGAAAGAAAGAAAAAACACCTATCTTTTATTTTAGGCTTTAGCAGGTAGCTTAGAAAACTATATCGAATCAAAGATATTAACACATCGTTATCATTATCACAGTAACTCACAAACTACATTATTCATGAAAGATACATTAAAAGGTTACCGACAGAATTAAATAGCTTCTTCAGCGTTCAATCGAACAAAAATTCTAGTCTAAATTGATGTGTTCGGAGCTCGGCTGGGCGCTCGGTAGTGTGTGGCGGGCTTTAATTAAGAAACTCAACTTTTGTACTAAAACAAACCGTATGGTATGTGAATGACGTTAACCCACCCCACCCAGATACATCGGCTGACGATAACCGACCCTATCCAGACACACACGGCTGACGTTAACCGACCCCATCCAGACACACACGGCTGACGTTAACCGACCCCACCCAGATACATCGGCTGACGATAACCGACCCCATCCAGACACACACGGCTGACGATAACCGACCCCATCCAGACACACACGGCTGACGATAACCGACCCCACCCAGATACATCGGCTGACGTTAACCCACCCCACCCAGACGGCTGACGTTAACCGACCCCACCCAGATACATCGGCTGACGATAACCGACCCCATCCAGACACACACGGCTGACGATAACCGACCCCACCCAGATACATCGGCTGACGATAACCGACCCCATCCAGACACACACGGCTGACGATAACCGACCCCATCCAGACACACACGGCTGACGTTAACCCACCCCACCCAGATACATCGGCTGACGATAACCGACCCCATCCAGACACACACGGCTGACGTTAACCGACCCCACCCAGATACATCGGCTGACGTTAACCGACCCCATCCAGACACACACGGCTGACGTTAACCCACCCCACCCAGACACATACGGCTGACGTTAACCCACCCCACCCAGATACATCGGCTGACGATAACCGACCCCATCCAGAAACACACGGCTGACGTTAACCCACCCCACCCAGACACATACGGCTGACGTTAACCGACCCCATCCAGACACACACGGCTGACGTTAACCCACCCCACCCAGACACATACGGCTGACGTTAACCCACCCCACCCAGATACATCGGCTGACGTTAACCGACCCCATCCAGACATACACGACTACGTCAACCCACCCCACCCAGATACATCGGCTGACGTTAACCGACCCCATCCAGACACACACGGCTGACGTTAACCCACCCCACCCAGACACATACGGCTGACGTTAACCCACCCCACCCAGATACATCGGCTGACGATAACCGACCCCATCCAGACACACACGGCTGACGTTAACCGACCCCACCCAGACACACACGGCTTACGTTAACCCACCCCACCCAGATACATCGGCTGACGTTAACCGACCCTACCCAGACACACACGGCTGACGTTAACCGACCCCACCCAGACACACACGGCTGACGTTAACCCACCCCACCCAGATACATCGGCTGACGTTAACCGACCGCACCCAGACATACACGGCTGACGTTAACCCACCCCACTCAAATACATACGGCTGACGTTAACCCACCCCACCCAGACGACTACGTTAACCCAACCCACCCAGACACATACGACTACGTTAACCTACCCCACTCAGACACATATGACTGACGTTAACCC
Source organism: Stictocephala bisonia (assembly GCA_035578905.1). Classification (NCBI taxonomy): domain Eukaryota; kingdom Metazoa; phylum Arthropoda; class Insecta; order Hemiptera; family Membracidae; genus Stictocephala; species Stictocephala bisonia. The sequence continues at coordinate 30,266 of JAQJVL010005391.1, read as the reverse complement.
ACTCCACCCAGACATATACGGCTGACGTTAACCCACCCCACCCAGACACATACGGCTGACGTTAACCCACCCCACCCAGACACATACAACTGAAGTTAACCCACCCCACTCAGACACATACGACTACTTTAACCCACCCCACTCAGACACATATGGCTGACGTTAACCCACCCCACCAAGACACATATGACTGACGATAACCCATCCCACTCAGACACATAGAACTGACGTTAACCCACCCCACCCACACATAGGGCTAAAGTTAACCCACCCCACCCAGATACATACAACTGACGTTAACCCACCCCACCCAGACACATACGCCTGACGATGAGCCACCCCACCCCGACACATACGAATGACTTTAACCCATCCACCCAGACACATACGACTGACTTTAACCCATCCCACGCTGACTCATACGACTGACGTTGAATTAAAGTTTCATATGATTAGTATGAATAAACCAATTTCTGTTAAATAATGAAAAGATGCTGCTGAAAGTTATTACAGGCAATCTGGTTACATCCCGATAATTGACTCTGTCTTAGAAGATTTAATTCTGTCTCCTGAGGACACCGTAAAATGATATTATTTTTAGAGACTCTGTCTTAGATAATTTATTTGTTTTCTGAGGAGACTGTAAAATTATACTATTTTTCAGTTATCTTCCCAGATTCCATTTATTTAAAAAATTGAAAATTTGCTATACAAGAAGCAGCAACTTCTGTATCATTTATTTTTTGAGAGATAAGCTTCTGTACATGTTCTTTTTAAAATATTAATAACATTTTCCACGTTATGGAGACTGAAAACATGGCTAGAAGCAACGATGGTACAAGAGAGATTAGATGGGCTACCTTTACTGCACATTCACCGCCATTTACAAATTGATGTACAAGCTGTGATAGACAGATTTGCTAAAGCAAATAAAAAACATAGAAACTAGAATTTGTTTAGTAATATTTGTTTACTGAAATAAAATATGTAGAACGTGCAATTTTTGCTTTTTCTTATAAACGTTTAGTCTTAATAAATGATTGACATATGGTTTAAACTATTTTTTTTTTCTTCTGTCGGGAAAACGATAACCGATTTCTCGTGTCAGCCCACCTACCCTAATCGTTTCTCTGGATCCGCCCCTGGTCTAGCGTTGACGTCATAATGTGTGTGCGCGTATAAAAATACATCTGGGCCAATCTACCAGGGCCTCGGAATCTCTTCTTTGGGGAGGGAGTAGCCGCGGGAGAGTGGGAGCGCATCTACTAAATCAGATGTGCTAACAACAGAGAATCCATTGCTCAGTTTTAGCTATTTTATATAATTCTTTCGATAAACAGTGGGCAGTTTGATATTTTTATTAAATTTATGTTTTTAATTTACATTGAAAATATAATTATAGTTTTCCAGTTTCAAAATGTTTACTTCGTCATCTATAGATGAACATACGACTCGCCACTGCTACATTTTGAGGCAAAGCATTAAAACATAATAACATATTATATAAAAGACATCATATCAGCTGATATCTAAATAGGAAACCATATGTTTTGTAGTAAATAAAAAAGACGAATACAAAATGTGTGGTTGCCCATCATACTGATGTTTTATCAACAAGAAACGTCTACTGATGACAAATCTAGGGTTAAACATGGACTTATGAAATAATTCAACTATACGCAAAAGAGATTGCCAATTATTGTAATACTTAAAATGACACGAAAACTGACAAGAAATTTGTTAAGTTGCAGCAGCCAGAGGACAAGACGGGCGGAAGCGTGTCTGTAGTTGTTTCTGCGGGGCCACCGCCCCCGCCACTGCCGGAACCTGTGGCTCCTCCTACCCGCAAAGCCGATCAGCCACTGGGGGCAATTAGCATCCAGGATCTCCACAGTGTACAGCTGAGACGCACAGCAAAACTAGCCAAGACGATGTCTGCGCCCATTAACACCCTTTCAGGTAACGTAGATTACAAATCTTGACACTTTTTTTTTATTTTTAAGGTTATAACGTATTGGTTTCTATGTTCTGAGATCCAAACCAAGACTTGGCTGTGGGATACAGATACTTTCACAGAACCAAATAAGATTGCAAGCTTTGTATGCAGGCCTATTTGTAAATAACTTGAAACTCTCAGTTGAATCTCTCAGCACTTGGATACACGGTACCACCTCATCTAGGATAAGGTCGAGTGAACTAGACTATTAAGGGGGGTTTCCCAACAGTGATGAAAAATTGATAAATGAATTTAAATTGTATTTTTTGCAGGAACAGTCGAATCTCCATTCCAAGTGGCTAAACAAGATTTAATAGAAGAGCTGAAGAAATCAAAAGACATAACAGGAATAAAAAAAATGAAAGTGGAAAAGGTCAAAATGGAAGAACAACATGAAAAAGAACTTGTCACTGAAATTACAAAGCAATTATCAGTTGAAAGTTTTGTTGAAAAGGTAAGCAAAGCATCTAACTAATAAAATAATGCCTTGTAATGGACACTTAAAAGAGTTCTTTCTTACTGATACCGTGTTCTTACTTTTTGTTTAGTTACGTGCCTAGGTGTCTTTGTTTAGTTTTTCAAGAGTTTGTTACTACTCTGCACAAACTCAGAGATCACCTATAACAACGAGGCAGTGACCAAGAGAGTAATTTGTTTTTATTTAGAATACTGTATATTTAAAAAGAATAGAATATACAATATAACCTCGATTATCCGGCTTCGCTTTATCCGGCAGACCGTGTCATCCGGTCTGGCAAGTAGATAACAATAAAAATTATTTACAAGATAAAATTACAATTAATCGTAACCGCCTTTTAGTATTAGAACCCAAATGTCAAACACGAGTGTTTCTGTTTTGCATTTCGCAAATTGCAGGTACTGTATTGACTAGTCACCCTCTCTTTACAAGCGGTCACTTGTTACCATTGATTATATACGACAATGCTTGTTACCATGTAATAGTTTAATAATTCGCCTGAAGATCCAAGCTGGCAATGTTGTTTACTTTTGTTCAGTGTGGCTGGCTGGAAGAGGCTATTTCGTGAGTGGGGAGAGTGGAATAGTTCATTTAACGTACACACCTACAAGCAGCGTCAATGTAGGCGATTGTGATAAACATCGTTCGTTTCATTACAATTGGTGCAGAACGCATTGTCACATGCAATTAATTGTAGACGCACCGCTTACATGTGCTATCTGTTATCAGTTACTAAACGTGTTTCTCCAATAAAACCATGTTTTATGACTTATGTTTTATCCGGCTTGATCTTCGCCACACTAGTCCGGATAACCAAGGTTGTACTGTAGTTAAAAAAAGAAGACAAGGATGTGCAAATATTGGAAGGAAGAAAAATGTTTTTAACTGCTCCATCATGATGTAATCATGCTAATTTAGAATCATATTTTCAAAGATTTGCTTTACAGGCAAAATAAAAAAAATTTTTTTTAGCTGATTGGAGAAATAAGATTCCAAAAGCTTAAACACCACAAGTACTTGGAATAAATTGGCAAGGTAATTTTCCTACGAAAAATGAACGTATCTCAACTTTTGTACAAGAACAAAGTATATTCTTATTCTTACATATGAGACGCCGACACAACGTTGTTGGTATTTTAAGGCGAATATGAATGATTATATGAGTGTGGATGAGTGTAGTCTGGTTACTAACTGAGTTCAACTGTTCCTCAGAAAGGGCAATTTATTAAAAGCCCAACAGCCAGGGCAACTAAGGGACCTACAGCTTTACGTGGAATCCGAACCACGTAGTGCTGGTCTGATTTTCAGCTAATTGACAAGCCTGATACTCAGTTATCTCCCCCACACAACATTTGCACAATGATTACCACCCAACATGGACACCCCAGACTTCTCTAGTAGTGTCCACGCCGATAGCAACCATTGAGCGGACGCCATGTCGGTATTAAGAGGACCGAGCATCCAACCTATCGCCTACAATCTCCCAAACACTTTGTCCCTAATTTTGTTACTATGTTTAATGTATGCTTCAGACATAGGCGGCTCTAGGCTGAATATTCTGGTGGGGCTTGCTCACTAGGAGGGCTGGGGGTTATTCCATACCCCCAGGAATAAGGCCTCCCGGAAAATTTGAAAAAATACGATGCAAAGCTATGCATTTTAACGCTTTTTAGAACCAAATTTCCATTTCTAAACTGAAAAATTATAGCTTGAATATAAATAAGTTTAATTTCAAGCACTAAAATTTTTCATTGTTTTACCTGTCGATAAAACAACAAGTTTTAGGCCAAGAACAAACAATTTTGTGAAACAAAATTAGTTTTATCTACATTTTATTTCTGTTTAGTGTCATCTTTTCAGATTTGTTGAAAAACTAAAAATGAATGCTGATTTGCATATTGGGTGAATACAGCTAAACTAAATGTCAAATATGACTACATTATTATAAATTTATCAATCATCATCCACAAACTCTAGAAACAAGTAGTTTTTGTTAGGCAACTAAAACAGGTTATGAGCCGCTTCTGAAATAAGAAGAATTATTAGAGTTAGGCGTTTACAAAAATCAACAGCTAGTAACATATTTATTATACTATAAACATATTTGAATATGACTATGTAGAAAACTGTACATCACATATCATTCTCTCAGAACAGGACCATAAGTAATAGTCTGTTTTAGTAATAAAAAGCTTTGTATTCATTGGCTTTAGTTGCCTAATGAATACGAGGATCTTTTTTTATTTTTTTTTTAGTTTCTGAGGCTTGTGAAGACTTAATCAGCAATTGAGATGTCTGTATTGTATGTTATAACAGAAAACTGCATCGAGCTCAACTCTGTACTCTAACCATCGGTACATGTCATAATACGACTTTGAAAACGAGCGATTTTGTTTCCTGAACATAGTTAAAGGAATTTAGTCAGTTTGGGCTATGCAAGACCTGAATCAATTGTCCCTAGGCCTTGGTTAGTAGTGGTTGTACCTGTGACCGCATTACTAGGCGAAGCTTGATGAGAATCAAGTTGAGACGATGACGATATCCCTGCTGAAGCAATCTCTACAGACGTAAACATCACACTTGCTCTAACTTCATTCGGGCTAATATTAATTAATATTTTTCTTAAAACACATTCGAGCTGTGTTTTAAATAAATTTCTAATATTTTTCTTAAAACAATTTAAGTCTAGTGATTTTATATGAGAAGGGAGTGTTATACAGGTTTTTAACTGTTTCAACAAAAGATTTCAAAGTTATTTTAAAATTATACTGGGATACTCAAAGAGAATTACAGTTTCTTGTTGTTTAATTATGAACATTACTATTAGTAGATATAACGTGTAAATTATAAAGGCTTACAGTGGGTTCTTTTGTAAACACTTGCTATCACTTTAACTGCTCGTTTGTAAAATAAACAGTATTTTATTGTTGATGTCATTGCCCCAAGCAATAATTCCATAAGATAGATGGCTTTGGAAATAGGCATAGTAAACACAGGGCCATATTTCCCATAAGGCCGAGTAGGTCGTGGCCTAGGGCAGCAAATTTCCATGTAACATTGATATAAAAATATATTTATAAATGTAAAATGTCAATAGAAAAACCCGAAAATATAAACATCAATACTATGATAAGCTGCAAAACACCATGGCAATCACTCGCTACTGGGGTTATCATAAATATAAATACAGTACAAGTAAACGTCACACAACACAAGGGACACAGAGGGATTCACAAAAGATTCTTTTGTGAATCCCTCTGGTCTGAGGAAGGTGAGCGTGGTTCACCGAAATCGATCACCGTAATATTTGTGCATTTTGTGCTTGTATTGTAGTATATTTGTGCATTTTGTGCTTATATTGTAATAAATTTGTGTTGTGTGACGTTTACTTGTACTGTATATGTACCAACACGTATTATGCTAATTAAAAAACTATTTGTAAATATAAATTTAATTTATTAAACTTAATGCAGTGTCGGCGTGTGGTATATCAACCATACTATAGTATTTGTATTATCAAACTGGGAGTGCGGCTAAACGCCATTTAGCTACCTGGAGTCCAGCCGCACTCCCAGATTGATAATACTTGTATACCAGCGGGTCCTCAATCTGAGATCACTGGTTGGTTGGCGGATGGGCGTGTGTATGGTCAATCATTGATTTAAAAGCAAGAAGCATTGCTTTCAATAGGATATATTCAAGACTTTTGGCACAACTTGATGACGAAACCATTTACTGGCGTAATATTTTAACCCTAGTTGCTGCCATTCGGGCTCTTACTTCAAGAGATCTGCCTCTCAGGGGGGACAATAGTATAATAGGTTCTCAAAGGAATGGAAACTATTTGATGGTTTTGGAATTAATGACTGAATTTGACCCTTTCTTGGCAAAACATATTTCAAGGCATGGAAATTCTGGTTCTGGTCACACAAATTACTTATCATCTATTATATGTGATGAAATAATAAAAATAATGGCTGAGAGAGTGAAGAATAAAATATGTGAGGAGTTAAAACAAGCCAAGTATTTTAGCATTGTAGTTGACTCTACGCCTGACGTATCTCACATTGACCAGCTAATACTCATTTTCAGATATGTTCTACCTGATGGTTCTCCATGTGAACATTTTCAAGCCACATTTATCCCCTCCATTTGACACAAAGCAGAACAAATGTTCAACTAACAGAATTGAATAGTTTTAATATCAATATCAGTGATTGTAGAGGGCAGTCTTACGACAATGCCTCGAATATGCCTGGAAATGGAATAAGATAAAGAAGCTTGCCCATTTGGCAATGTTTATACCATGTGCAGCTAATTTATTAAATTTAGTTGAGACATCAGCGGCAGAGTCTTGTAGTGAAGCTTGTAATTTTTTATGATTCTTCAAGAGCTATATGTTTTTTTTACAAACTCGACAAAAAGATGGGAACGTTTGATAGTCGAGATCGATAAAGGAAAAACACTAAAAAAGCTATCAACTTTTGGTGGTCGGCTAGGGACGATGCTTGCCAAGGCCTGAATCATGGAATGAAATGTTATCCGTTTTAACTTCAATAGAAAATGACTCCACAGAAAAAGCCCCCACACGATGTGAAGCTGTAGGAATTCTTTAAAAAATTGAACAGATTTGTGACAGCCTTTATGGTTTGCTTTTGGAGCACAATTTTATACCACCTTAATAAAGTATCCAAAAAATAGTCTCAGACAATAGATGTTCTAACTGTTACAGAGCTGTATGCGTCTCTAGCAGAATATAATGATTTTATTATGAATCACTTGCTCTTAAAATTGTAGAAAATAAAAGTTACGAAAAAGACTGTAAAAGGATTCTCAAAAGAAACAAAAAATACGATGACAGAGGAGCTGAAGATCTTGAACTTGATGGCAGAGAATATTTTAAAATCAATACTTTTTTAGTCATAATTGATCAGTTTATAGTTGAATTTAAAAGAAGGTATAAGTCATTCAATGAGTACCAAGATAAATTTAATTTCTTGACACAAATTGTAAAATCTCCAGGAAAAGTAAAAGAAAGTATTTTGAGATCGAAAGCTCAAAATCTCATAGAAACTTACCGAAATGATCTTGGAGATGACTTCATCGATGAGTGCTGCCATTTTCAAGCATACTGTGCAGTATCTGGTGAGAAGTTTGTATCTGGTGAGAAGTTTGAAGATACCTCGTTAGTAGGCATTTAAATTTATCTCAGATACCATTCTCTTCAAGATGTCTACCCGAATATCGACATAGTGTTACGAATTTGTCTTTCAATTCCGGCTACAAACTGCTCTGGTGAAAGAAGTTTTTCTTGCTTAAAGAGAGTGAAAAACTATTTGAGATCAACCATTAATGAAGATAAATTGAACGCTTTGCCTATTTTATGTATAGAATCTGAAATTGCCGCAAAGATAAATTACAGCACAGTGATAGAAGACTTTGCTCAGAAGAAGGCTCGGAGGAGAGTATTTTAGATGGAAATTCAAGAAATAAAGAACTATTCATTAGATACTAAATGTCATGTAAAAAAAATTGTAAAAAATACAATTACACAACAATTTGTATCGTATGTTATCCATTTTTAATTAATCCTTTATATTAGAAGTTGAGGATTTTAGGATAATATAGGCAATAAATCATATTATGTACCTATTTCAAATAATTCAAATATTGTAATAATAAAATAAGTAAATTGTTCCTATGGAAGTTCGATAAAAGGGAAAACATAAACTTGACCGCTAATAGTTCTACAATAAAAATTGCGATACAAGTGTAAAGAAAATAATTCAAAAATAGTAGTTCTAATGATTCATTTTTTAAATAAACTTATATTTTTATTTGATAATAGATTCAAATACGGTTCCTATTCTACGTGTCTCACATTACCAAAACTGTACGTAGGAGACAGACGTAATGAGTTGTTGGGGGGGGGGGGGGAACCCGGCCAGCCTAAGGGTGTCATGAAGCTAAATGCAGCCCTAAGTAAACAGTAATAAGAATATCTGAATTGACTATTGATCTTAGCCTATTAATCAGCAAAAAAATACCCTTTGACAATTTCTTACATAAGTTTTCGATGTGCATATCCCACTTAACGTTACTTTGAAGAAGGATTCCTAAAAACAACAGAGTCAATCTGTACGCCAGAAGACTTTGAACAAAATTATAAAATCTGAGTCTTATCTTTATTTAGGCATAGTGAATTGTCAGGCGTCCAGTCTTTTATAGTATTATTTACATTGCAAACAAAGTATTAAGCCTACAACAATTAATTAGAATAGCCAAATCATCAGCGAACATAAAAGGGCTAATTTAGTCATTAAAAATAGTAACAGGTAGATCGTTTTTATAAATTATAAAAAAATACTGGGCCCAGAATTGAGCCTTGTGGGACACCAGTTTTAACATCTAAATATTGTGAAAAGTCAGACAAGTAAGAACTGACTAACTTACACGCTAAATCATCAAAACCATAAAATTTGATACAACACAATAACCTCGTACTGAGTTTGACAATAACAGAAGCAGAATTAAAATAGTGTTGCCAAAACATCAAGTTACATTAGTACAACTGCTGCTACCTTGGGTGGTTGAAATAAGATATGAGTACGACGTACGGAATCTGTAAAGCCGGAATACCGATCCGAGCACTGATTGACAGCTCATCTGCTCTATTCAGTGTTACGAGCAAATTTTGACACAACTTTTTCACCTTGAGCCGAGCATCGTCTCGTAAAATGTTGGCCGAACCATAACTCTGAGAAACTTCATCGACTGAAGATCATGTTTTCAACAGTTCATTCTCAAGTGTTTCATTCAGTAGTGTCTAGTTGTTTGTTATTTTCAATATATCTACATGGCCAATCCACAGAATATTGCAGTGGCTGCATATATACAATTTGGCCATAACCAAGAAAAGGAAAGACAGGCGTTGGTGGCAGGAGAAATTTTTACAGAGAAGATATTGTAGAGTTTTGTTCAGACTAAAATAAAAAAAACAAGAAATTAGTATTTGTACTTAAAATTGATAGAATGTATCATCATTACAAACTACTTTAATACATTTAAAATATACTTTGAGGATATATACTGAAAATGTACTTAAAAATATTCTAAAAACTCACTTAAAACACAACGAATGAGTGTTTTATTAAGTTAACAATTTAACCAATGAATACACATAGATACATTTGTTTCACTATGGATTTGTTACAGGATTACTAGAAAGAAAAACATACAATCCTATATACTCGTATTTATAATTCATGCCAACAAATTATGGTTATAAAAAAAACCTAATGATTATCAACAACTTTGAAACACGTTGAATAACAAACACAACAAAAATTTAAGTGATGAGGTAAGTACGGGACGGTGATCAATAACAATTCAGAGGCAATAATATACAGGGTGTTGATAAAGTATGGAACCCCCTTCATTTCTCTTAAACAGGTCCAGATAAATAATTGAGGTATAGAATAACTCTGCAGAACATTTCTTTCTATCTTTTGATGCGGTTTGTAATTTTTTTCAACCTAGAGGGGAGGGCCCATGGAGGATTTCGTAAAAAGTTTAAATGAAAGGCTATGATGAGTTGCCCATCATTTTAAAGCCTATTTTTTTCTTAATAAGACACCACAGGTTTCAAGTCAAAAGAACTACCCTATCAGAAATGGCGACTGGTTAACCTTTCTTAGCAGTGATATTTGAGTTGTGAAAGCCAGTTCTGTTCTAAGAGTTATTTTTACCATTATGTCAATAATATCATTTTAAGAAAATTTTCTATTTCTTTAGTCAAATACCTACTTCATAACTGGCTTTACAACATGTCAAATTCCCATTCGAATATCACTGCTAAGAAGGATTAACCAGTCGCCATTTCTGATAGGGTAGTTCTTTTGACTTGAAACCTGTGGTGTCTTATTCAGAAAAAGTAGACTTTAAAATGATGGGCAACTCATCATAGCCTTTTATTTAAACTTTTTACGAAATCCTCTCTAGGTTGAAAAAATTACAAACTGCAACAAAAGATAGAAAAAACTTTCTACAGAGTTATACTAAATATTAATTATTTATCTGGACCTGTTGAAGAGAAATGAAGGTGGTTCCATACTTTTTCAACACCCTGTATAATATAACACTACCAGGCTTCGTTAAAGCAAAGATATATTATTTATAAATTATAATAAGATAATACTATAATTTATTGTAACCTTTTGTAAACCCCCTTTTTGTATTTTCTTCACTCCACTCCATCGCTGAACTTTTACAACTACACTAAACTTACAACAACAACACCAAACTTATTAAACTACACTAAATTAAACAACTACAGTTATATCAAATGGACTATCAAACAATACTGACTGACAGTAGATCATATTCTAGATGTAGCAAGACTTTAAAGAAGCCTGGTAGTATTATATATTATTGCTTCTGAATTGTTATTGATCACCGTCTGGTACTTACCTAATCACTTAAATGTTTGTTGTTTTTATTATTCAAAGTATTTCCAAGCTGTTAATAATCGTTGTTTTTTTATAACCAGAGTTTGTTGGCATAAATTATATTTATACTAGTATTAGTATATACAATTGTATGTTTTTTTTCTAGTAGGCCAAAATGTTATGACGTGATGCTCGGTTCGCCGCTTGGCTCGGGGTGAAGAAGTTGTGACAAAATTTGCCCGTAACACCGAACAGAGCAGATGAGCTGTCAATCAGTGCTTGACTCGGTAGTGTGTGGCAGGCTTAAGGGGTAAGGTGCTGTCGAGTGTCTATACAACTACTAGTGTGTACTACTGATGGGAGTGGTAGGGGGTGGAAGTTCAGTGAAACAGAGGAAAGACTTTGATCAGATTATCATATGTTTTAAATTTAATCACAATTTACCTAAACTACTATAAGTGTTACTACTGTTACTAGAGACGGCTGTGCTATAAGCCATTTAATAAATCTGTTATGAGTGCAAGAAGAATAAATAATTTTTTTCTTTAATTTTTGGGGCCGCCTTCGGCTTCAGAATTAAAAGGGGCCACCTTAATTATATAAGTGTTTAACTGACATGCTTTCAATTATTATGAGTAGTTTATACATTTTGGCCTCAACTAGATTCATTGAGAAATATGGCTCCTAAGGGGGGTGAAGATCCTTTGAACAGGATGAGTCAAAAGTACGGACACTCCATATTAATTTTTTAAGATCGCACCAAGAAAAACCAAACGGTAAATCTCTGTAAGGAATGAAACTGCACTTCGCCACTTTTTGGTTAGTATCACAATATTGCCCCTGATCCCAATAAACCAAATATTGGGCCCAACTGAAAAATTGTACATATAAACTCCCATTGAGCAACTCCTTAATGTTATCCATTTACAAAAAATGGCAGAAGATTTTGATTTAAAATATATTTAATAAAGAAGTAGTGGATATCTCCTTATTCATTGTTTAAAAGATGGAAAAACCACAGAAAAATTCATAGTAGAACTAAGTTTTAATTTCCCTTAACAAATGAAGGTTTCCTCCATTCATATCATCTATTGGTTTTGTGATAGCTGCCATATCACAAAATCATGACAGTCCAGCTACCAGATTTGATGCTCGTTTACAACTACCCAGGGTGTACGTACAGCTTTAAAGATTTGTTGTGGAAGCGAACAACATCACAACCCCATAACATCATCATTTTATTCAATTAGTATGCCATTATGACTTTTGGATCTTTATCCAAATACGAGTATACATCGCAGTTTTTTAAAATTAATAAATGGTTGCTGACACCTAATACACTATATAGGATATCATACTAGTCTATTAAAAACAATGAAATGACCAAGCCTACTATTGTTGCAAATCTTCACCACATCAACAAGTTCAAATTTCAAAATAAAAGATTAAATAAAAATTAATTTAAAGATCATACCTTGATCATCACTCTTTAACTTCTTTAAGAGAAACAGACTGACAACTGTCAAATTTAAGTTATGACAACAATTAATAATTATATGTTTGATACAATATATCTTATCTTGTAACTTTGTTCAGTAAATCCCTACACGATCAGTCATTTTGCTCCCAGACATTTTTGGGAGAACAGATATTCTTAGGAAGCCTTTAATATAAAGTTTGTAATCTTTTTTCATTTATTAAATTGGTAGGACAGAGTAAGTGTTAATAAATTGATATTTATAAAAAAGTGTACATTTTAAAAGTACTGATGTTGGGACTGAAAATACTACTACATTAATTTGCATATCAATGCAAAATTGACATCATAGATCTATGGCGATATAACAATTGTAGTTAAACAAAAATTCAATGTCCATATACTATCATTTCAAGTTCAGCTGCGCACTTGCTTATAAGCACATATTTACAGTAGACATTTTTTAAATTCATATATTCAGAATATTATTGCCATATTGTTAATGTAATATTTTTTAATCATTACTTTTTCAAATCTTTATACTAGGTGGGTTTGTGTTATTTGATTGTTTAGATTCCAGAAAAAGATGCAACTGGTAATCCAATACCTCCATGGAAGAGACAGATGTTAGCCAAGAAAGCCGCGGATAAGGCGAGAAAGGAAATGGAAGAGGCTTTAGTTAGACAAGCTGAGGAAAAAAGACTACAATCTATTCCTGCATGGAAACGGCAGCTTATGCAGTCAAAAAAACCTGATGAAAAGTATGTTTAGTTTTTTAGCATAACTTGTACAGCAGTTTCTAATAAAACCTGGGCCTTCTTTTATTTCCATTTTATCCTTCCCTCTTTTTCCATCTCATGGAACCATCTTGATACCTTTAAATGCCCCTTCATTTTCACAAATTCGAACCACCTCAGTCGATGCCTCTCAATTATGTCAAATAATGGCTCTTCCCCAATAATTCCTTGTTCTATCACTTCATACACTACTCCTTAACAATTTCATTTCACAAGTCTGTTTTCTACTCTTGTCCCATCAGACAAGATTATATGTCCTGTCTCCATATGTGTGTGTATATATATATATATATATATATATATATATATATATAATCTGTTTTATACAAAATATTGTAACATTTCAAGGGAAATTCCTTTCTTATCAGTCTTCTGGCTTCCTTCGTTAACGCCTCTGCAAGACTACCTAATTCACTTATTTATTTGTTAATTCTGTCATTCTCCTACAGTACATCAAGCCTTTATATTTTATTTCTTCCTCTTCTCTCCCCATTATTCATGTTATTACCATGAACACACTCTTCTTTACATTAAACCTCATATGAAACTAGTTCATCAACTCCACCCATGTGTTCAGATGAACCTGAAGCTCTCCCTGATCCCCCAAACCATTGTAACGTATTCCTTAAAAATATCAGAATAGTTACAATTTTTTTTATCTTTAATTTCTCAAACACAGGATAGTCATTAAAATTCTTATCTTCTTTAGTAAAACTTAATTGAAAATAAAATGGAACTCTTCAACAAAATAAAAATATAAACTTCTTGTCAAAATACTTTATTTAAAATTAAAAACCAAACTTAAAATCTTTTCTCAAATGATGGAATGAAAAAAAAAAAACTTTTCGATGTGTCAAACAATAATAGTAATAATTTAATTACTTAATATTCAGATTAAATTCTTTTCTATAAATTCTTTATGTATGTTTTTTAAAATGATTCTGCCTCAGGAATGATGCTTCCAGAGAACAGTCGATTTTAATCCAAAAGCGCTGTCCGACACATAAATTTTGCGCACATACAAACAACCTCACTTTGCAAGGCACAGCACAACTTCTCAAAGCTTCCCAGAGGAAAATTGCCAAACTATGGACTGTATCAAAAGAACAGTAAAAAAAATCGGCAAACTTAAATCACCAAAAGATGGCGGTGAAACAGGCCGAAAAAACTGTTCCTCTAAGTATTTATGTAGACTCCCCACTACATGCAAATTGCTTCAAACAAAAGGGAGCTTCGGGGAAAACAGGTTGATCAAACTCAACATGGATAGATCTTGTTGTAACAAATATTGGTTATTTTATTTCTAATGGGAAAATTTTAATTTTTTATTTGAGGGGCTAAAATTCTAAATTTTTATGAAAAACTGTAAAATTTTGATTTAAATTTTATAGTTTGAATTAATTTTCTATTGCAAGTACTTTTTTAATATTTTAATTTTTCTAAAATCAATGTACCTAAACATTGTTACACCATCACTTTTATATTGTCCTCATAAATTCTCCTGGCCATATCCTCCAGCACTATTATGTATAATAGCGGTGACAGTGCACTGTCTTGCATCAATCCATCTCTTTGTTCAGCCATCAAGATCTTCCTTCTCCCACTCTCACTATTTTCATTCTTTCATTGACTATCACGCTCCTTTCTTCTGAAGAGCTTTGCAATCTTCTTTTCTTTTCTCACTTTTTTCCATACCTTGGAAAGCTTCACCACACCTATAATTCTTCTGTAATTTTTTTACTGCAAATATCAAATCCACCGCCAACCTGCCAGCTCTAAATCCATGTTGTTCTTTCCTTAGTTCTCTACTGAATTAAAGGTCTGTTCCATTTTTCTGTCCAGTTCTTGTTTTTCTTCCTATACTATCTTGGTTTACTTTTCTTAATGTGATACAGTTCAATAAAATAAGATAGGCCTATATAAAATCTTAAGGTTGAGTGGTCATAACGGCAATGTTCTTTTCCACAAGTACTTATAGGGCTTTGAATGAGGTGTTAGATTCTGATAGAATTTTCCTTTGTTCCGCCCTAATTTCCTGAAGCACATTCATTACTTTATGGACACAGATCATGGCCGCCTTAATCTCGCCTCATCTTTTTTCATTTATTTGACTAAATTGGCCCTGTGAGCTCCACAGAAACCTTTTGGCAGACAAATTTTCTCTTTACTTTACTTAGCTTGACACTCCGGGAATGGAAAGCCTGCTGGCAATCTTTACATTTAGTTTTAAGGTTCTTTGCACTATTTTTTTATACGCATCATAGGCTGCCCTTTTTAAAGCAATACTGTGAGTGAAGAAACTAAACTAAAAATCCACAGGCTACACAAACTAGAGCAATCAGTATAACACATGCAAAAATAAAACTCGTTACATGCAGATAAAACGCTCTAGACTGCTCGATTGCTGACCCCAGAACCAGTCACTGTATATGTTGTTGAAAGGCATATGCACATGTAATCATAATTAATACTGCACATATTCTTGTCACAAATATCAGTTTATACCATATAATTACACTTTAAATCATATTGCATAGAAATATTCACAGCAATTTAATGGTACCTTTCCAAATAAACTTTGTAATCATATATTGTACAATTTTTATCAAATTTAATGATTCAATGTTTCAGGACAATGCCGACATGTGTCACACCAAGTTTCGATGATAAGAAAATAATGCCTGCAATGCAGATAATAGAGAATAACAATAACTATCCACCTAAGGAAAACAAGGAGAATAGCAAACCAGTGGTGGCCATAGAGCGTGAAGTAGAGGAAGAACCAGCTCAGATCATTCCATGGAGAGCTCAGTTAAGGAAGACCAACAGCACGCTCAATTTGTTAGAATGACCTCACTTTACTTAAGTTGTGTATAGTCCTCGCATTATTTATTTAATCAAACACGATAGTCAAACCTCAGAGATATTGTACTTTAAGGTTTCTCTTGCCTGTAAATAACAATCAGAATACACAATTGTTAACTAAGTTGTTTATTGTCAATCAACTAAGAAATAATTATTGTTACTGGGTTGTGCTCATCACTATAAGTTGATGTATGTTTATAGTTGTAAAATAAACATGTGTTTACTTGTTAAATTACAAATTAAGAAATGTAAATAATGTATATAAGACAAATATAAATTGGTTTCTAAAAATTATGATTAATAATAATTTTCTAATAATAATTTACGCTCACTACATTTCCAATATGGGTATAATTTTTGTTTTTTGTACATTATTATATGATCAATTGTGTTTTCTATCGAAGATTCATTTAAAAAGGGTTATCTTGTACAACACAAAATTCAACAGCTGTACTTAGTGATAAAAAGTTTAGGTGTTAAATTGAAAAATCTAATTACTATGCAAAAAAATTATTAGTTCTAATGATATCTCTTTAAAAGTTTGTTTTTCAAAACTTATATCATATTTAATAGGAGCCTTAAGTACGTTCTATTTATTGATTTTGCAATTAAAATTTAAGTCACTCATTACCCGAACTTAGTAAATTCTTGCCTGATTTATGCAAAGTTAAACTATTAACAATAGACGAATGTGCGAACCATAACATTTCGAGGAAAACAACTATTTCTTCGGTAAAACTACTGAAAAATCTGTAATGAAATAAAATAAACTGAAAAGTTCACTATCTTAATAAAATACAACTTTAACATAAAAGAGCTTGGTTTAATATTCCCTAAGACTGGGATGCAGAGAAAAATGATACAAATTAACCAAATAAAAATGCAGAAATAATCAAACATAGAAAACTAATTGTTTCTTTTCATGTACCTTGGATTCAGCCATGATTAAAGGAATATTTATTAATTTGTTGAGCCAAAAATTATGATGAATTTGTACATTATTAAAGCGCTTAACTTCCGGCTGATAGATAACTAGCCGCCTCAATAAAATAAATAAAAAGAAAACAACAAAAAGTTTTTAAAATGTGCATTTGCTGAGTATCTCGAAATTTCAAACCATTTGGCAAAAAATAAGAGCCAATTACCAGAGTTATTGTTGATACCTTAGACAAAATTATACTAACACAAATATCTTGGGCCAAATCAAGTTCCTGTTGGGTAAAAGACGCAAGTACATTATTTTTCAACACTGAAGAGAAATATATGAAACATCTTTCATATAAATAAGGAGGTATGTGCTTAAGTCTAAGGCCAAACTAGGAAAATAGCTAAGCAAATTTGTTTCTTTTAAATAGTGAGAAAGTTACATGATTGGCTCCAAAACAAACAGGAACATGAACAAAACAAATTTGTCTTCTCTAATGAAAATTAGAAAAGTACATGCTTTAGTACAAGGCAGGCAGCAAAATAAACAAAGGAAATTGCCTACTTTTATATATGAATGTCCTAGGAAAATAAAAAAAATAAAGAACACATGCAGTGCATCTGCTGCTTTGTATCTAGAGACAATGAAGGAACTTAAAGCCAATTTTCTTGTGTTGTAAGAATATTTCATTTAATACAGATGGCCCAGTCTACCCATGCTTTCGGACTCGACTGTACTATCTGTTCTCACAACGTAGAACTATTAAATTTTGCAACAAAAGTCTAATAAATATTTTACATATACGGTACAAACAAATAATAAAGTTTCGTTTGTTATGTTATGATCACACAGATGTTACAAAAAGACAATATTTTCCATATATTTTTAAAATGACAGATCCATTTGTTATTTGTTTATTTAATTGAGATTATTGAAATAAATAAGAAACGTACTACATTGACACAGTTTAAATGTTACTACAGTATAAATAAATATTAGTAAACAGCCAATAATGATAACTCTAGACCTCATTAAAAACTATTAAGAAACAGTGATTTTTATTGGCAATAAATTAAAAAGACAGGTTATATTTACAAATAAAATTAAAAGAAAATTATTATTTACTGGTACATTCCAATCTAAACCGGTAAATAATATTTTCTCGTTTGCAATCACCTGATCAGTATAACATTTTCAGAAAAGTACCCCCACCCTGTCCCACTTCTAATAACCTCTTCTCAAGGTCACGCACACCTTTAGGCTGGGCCAACTGCACTTTAAATACATAAACAAATGGTAATATGGAGAGTAAAAGGACAGCAAATAGTTTTTAATGTATTGGTGTTATCTAATACATTACTAAATCTACAAGTGGCAATCCACACACTGACTTATCTATTCAAATATTTACCTTCTTTCATTTAAGAAAGTTGCAATTTGTTATGTAGATAAGTGTTGAATGTTTTAAATCAGCATATACTCGTACATATGAGCATAGATAAATCAAATCTTGCACTTACAAGGAAAGTAAAGCTCAGTTTGATAATAATCACTGGACCAGCACTTAACATTTTTATTTGTTCAGTACTTAAATTATAATAATTAATACAAAATGATTTTTACTACCACAGTTTTGATTGTTGGAGATTGGATAGAAAAAATAAATTACATAAGTAAACATTTTTTGTACATACATTATAAACACTATTCAATTTATAATAACAATTCATTAATAAATTGAATAGTTATAATTTAATTAATAAACAGTAGTTTTCATAATTTATATAAAAATGTTATCTCATATCAAGACTGCTCACCAAGACCATAAATGCACCTGGATAAGACATTATGAAATGAATTGAAAAATCTACTATTTTTTAGAGTAAAAGGCTACTATTATCAAATGAACAATGATGTAAAGTAACTGTTTACAGTCCTAACTTCGCCCCTTTAATAAAGGAATTTTTCATTTCATTTTAAATATACATTAGTAGAGGAAACACGATCAATCACAATTAAATTTGTTATTGTTAACAGTATACAATGTATTATAGAAAATGTGTATTTGCGAATATAATTAATGTTGTTTTATACCATAATTGTGTTGTGAATCTGATAAAAATATGTGCAATAAATATTCAATATTGATTAAATATGAATATAATGAAATGTGTCTCTTAAACCTCAAGCTCCTTTACTTCTGAGACTGTCACTAATTTTTCCATTTTTTGTGAGGAATGGACTTGGTTTATAGAAATACCAATATCCCTTCCAACATATAAGAATAACGTCACTGACTTTGAAGATACGTAGCAAAATTTCATCACTATGGCCATTTGTAAATCATTACTATGTTCTATTAAACTGATTTCATTGATATATATATTTACAGTTCATTCACACTCCTTTTCTTTGAAACAAAATAATATTTTTATAAATCATCCGAATAAAATACTGTACAGAGTATCACAAGAAAGCTTAGCGTGTTCTCCAGGGCTAGATTTTACAAGCAAATGTTCAATAAATCCAGGAATAAGTAAAAAATGTTAGAAAATTTTTTAATCTAAGTAATTAAACCGTAATTCACCATTTATTTGTTATTGGAAAGATATCATTTAAAAGAGTCTCTCAGGTACTTTTATAAAACACAGCAGATGTCTTTCTATTGTAATTACAGTTAAACCTGTCATATCTGGCCTAATATGTCGCCAGGGTAGGCCGGATATGGAATTACCACGATAAAGTTGTGGTTTTCATGTAGCGAATGCATCATGGGTATTGCGGTTATGCTTTGAAGGAACTCTGTAATTAATGGCTAGTTTAATACTGAGCTGTAAGGGTTTTCCAAGATATTTAGTAATACTTTTATAAAATAACTCACTTTTTTTACAAAACTAAAATACTGTTGGCCTGCTAGTATCACATTTCTTAGTTACTGTACTTTCTTGATAAGTAATGGACAAACTTTGTCTTTTGTTCAAATATCATGACTAAAGCTTTTGTTTATTTATTATTGATAATAAAATCTATGAACTTTTATTACTGGCAAATAAAGCAAAGTCATTACTGGATTGAAATTGAGTTGATATTGGTTAGTTTTAATATATTAATCAATTTAATTTTCAAATAAAACCAATAAAATATAATTCTTACTGGATTACTAACTACTACATTAAAATTATGAATCACAACCATCAATTGGTCTTTACTATGGCAGCAATAGCAACAATCAACTGATGATTCGTTGTTTTCTTGGTCTAGGGCTAAAAGAAACAAAACTAACAACAACATTTTGTTTATTCTTTGGAAAAATACATTCACAAAAGTGAATCGAAGAATTTTTAACACTTTATCTACCATTGTTTAAAACTCTTTTCATACATACAAATATACAAAAGTACATGATTCATATATTGTAGTAAACATACATAACAACATGTTATTTAATTTTAGATTTTAGTACACAAACAATTATAGTATTGGCAGGCAATCGGGTCTGTAAGAGCACTGAGTTACTGTGGTTAACCCACCAACAAGGATTGTGCCAACATTAGAGCACAATTTTAAAAAGTTAAATTTGCAAGGAAATACACTTGTAATACAGACATTTTAAATATGTTTAGCAATTAACAACTGCATTATAATCACTGTGAACCCCTTAGGTAATACAAATTAATGGCATCTCATTAACAGAACTAAATGGATTTGTTCCTCTAGTATTCATAAGACAGGTGAATACCAGAAGATTGTAACAGTAAACAAGGGAATATCTAAGTTATTTTATCAAGTACACAAACGCATAATGAATTGGAACAGTATTTTTACTATAAATTAAATTGTAATTGTGTTACAAAACGGTCTTCCACACTGTATTATTTTACTGAACCAGTATTTCATTTAGTGATGGGCCGGTTCCATATTTTTTTCCCTGATTCGGTTCTTTGCTGAAATCAGTTCTCAAGTTCTGAGTATTTTTTTAGTATGTCTCATAAAACTTTTCCAACACCTTTACGCCAGTGAATCAACAAATAATGTGGAATCAGTCAGTAAAAAACGTACTTAGTATTTTGGGGATTTCTCCTAGCAGATATCTTCTGTCTATTTTACTTACCAGAATCTATTTACTCACTGGCAGATATCTTCTGCCAAAGATATATTTTTTATTTTGTGGCCAGATGTGTCGTTTGATGGTTCTGTTTATCAGAACCTTTTCACACCTGAAACATTACTGATATGAAAGTTATCTTTCCATTTACTGTTTATCAGAACCTTTTCACACCTGAAATATTCCTGATATGAAAACTATCTTCCCATTTACTGTTCCTGAAACCGGAATCGCAGAACCGACTTTGCCCATCAGTTCTGGTTCTTTTGTCAAGAACCGATAGAACCGAGAACCGACTTTAGGCACCAACCAATCCCTAATTTCATTATTCCCACGTCCCTTACAAAATTAACTAGAAATGTTTGTATATATTAGTTACTATGTGTGTTAGATTAAATGCAACTATCAAACATAAAAGTAGCCGTTAATTTTATTTATATGATTGTACATAGACTAGAATTACACATTGCCTAACTGCTTACCATCTGACAAAATATAAGTACCAATTCATATATTTTCTTTTGGATTATTTATTATCAACATATCATAATACATTATGAAGGTTGATTATGGCACCTTTGTGTTTGTATAAAGAGTATACTTGATAACATTACCAAGTTAAATCATATTTAAAATATTTAAAGAAATTAAAATTAAAATCAACATAAAAAATGTACAATAATATAATCAGGAACTATTGAGAAACTATTCTACATGATTAATTGACATAATGGTAAGTTTTATAGTAAGCACAATATAACATGTTTAACTGTGCCTGCCATAAGTTATATTATTGGTTATCACTAAAAATCCTTCATCAATGATACAAACCTTTATATACAATTAAGTCAATTTCAAAACAGATTAAATGCTACATCATAAAATTACATAAAACAAAAACATTCTCAAACATTACATTCTTTTTAATAGAACTTCTTTTTTAACTTTAACCCTCTAATGGTTCACTATAACACTTTGCGGTTACGCCTGTTTTGCTAGTGTTGCAGTGTTTATTTTAAAAAATCATAAAACTATAATTTATAATAAAAAGAATATCAAGTAGCATATTTCCTTGTTCAGTATGAAACAGAGAATTAGGAATTAAATATTGTAACTAATTTACTAAGAAATTTGTAAATACAAATTTTCTTAGACAAAAAAATTAAAAATATTTTCAAAAGTTTGCACCCCCTCTACAAATTACTTTAACACTTTATCTAGTTCCAAAATAGCCAAATTATAGAGAATTTAACATTCTTTTAGAATATGTAAATACATAGCACCATATGTACATTATGTATATTACATGTACATAAAACCTAATAATTGCACCGGTAAAAAATGCCTTTGCAATGTAGTATAGGAAACTAAAATTTTTAAACAAATTATAGAACGAAATAAATCGTCTAAAGCGATAGATTAGGAACAGTTAAGTGGAACGATATATTATATGCGATATTTTCGCTACAAAAAGCCAGCTGTTGTTGTTTATTTTCAAAAATGTCTAGTAATCGGAAAACCGACGAATAACCTAAAAGACCTGCACATCAATGTTGAAAAACCGACGGGTAACCATTTGAGGGTTAATGAATAAAAATATGAGATAAATATTAGAACCGTTCGTCAACATATTTATTCGTATAATATTATACATATAAGTTCGTAAGTAGAAACTATTGCCGATAACCATTAATTACTAAAATTAATGACATTTCATCACTTTTGAAATAATAAAAGAAATTACTTTTTTTAACTACATCGCTGTAGCTAAGAAAGTAACTCTTCATTAATTTTTGTCACATTTTCAATAATATTTATTGCATACATTAAGATTAAACAACTTGGATCAAAATTACAACTTATGAAAACACTAAAACATTTCAAATAAACTAAACAAGCACTTCTTAAGTCCTTCTTACCCCTAAACATTCAATGAATAGGGTAATGTGTTATCTTTTTAAGCAATGTTATTGTAGCTAACAGTTTGGTTTTGTTATGACAGTGTTAATTGTGAACACCATAAAACAATTTTTTAAACTACATTACTACAATTAACACAATATATTAATAAAAAACAAAATTTAAAATGAATAAAACTCTAATAATAATGAGGATGCACTGTATCTTCAAGGAACTGAAAAACTTCAATAGTAATTTAGTACTGTTATTAGATTTTCTGGTACAAATAACGTACTAAAAGAAAAATATACTGTATTTGACATGTGCAATAATAGTTGTATTACATGACAGTTTTTTTGACAAATTTGTTGTGGTTGGTATGAATGGATACTTTCATCTACCCAGGTTACTTTTTAACAGAACGAACTCTACGTATTACGTCAGTATTCTCAAACACTAGCTATACTTATTAAACCTACTATGATTCGTTAATTGATTTTTGATTCTTTCTTTACTGAAATAACTATAAAATACCATACAAGGAAGCATTTATCAATTTTTTGTAAAGTATCAATAATGTGACCTAAAATTCATAGTTTGCCAATTCGTCCATTATTGTCATTTTTAGAGCAAATTTAAAAAGCTTATTCTTTAAAAATTTTTTTATCTAATAAAAAAACAGAATTTATTTGACTGAAAATGGATTAGATTGAATTTTCTTTTTGTTGATGATTGTTCACTAAATATACCAACAATCATCAACAAAAACAGGATCAATTTATACAATAATTACCTTAATATGTATATATTGTAATAAAATGATTTAGACAAAATTATACATTAAAAATAAAATTATTATTTTTAAAATAATTAGATTTGGTGATTTTTTTTCAACTATTGGTAGATCTTTAAAAAAATAGTTGTATTTTTACAAAACATAGTTATCTACAGTTAATAAAAAGATGGCTAATTACTAGTTCAAAATTGAATTCTGTACTTGTTGGGGGTAGGAAGTGAGCGCACTCCAGGTTCAGGAGTTGGTTTGGGTGTAGGGGGATGAGTAAGTGAACCACGACGTGTTCTCAGAGTCCCAGGATTCAAGAGACGTAATTTTGATTCCTTGCTTTGTGGGGATGGCGGTGGTGATTCAAAACAGCTATAATCAGATAGCTTTCTTGGAGGTGGTATAAAACTTCTTGATGGCGATTCTCTAGTTTTTTCAATAGATAATTTTCTTCCACCATAATCTAATATTGATTTGCTGTCTGTTTGCTGGTTTGTAACTTCATATCTCCCACCAAATTCTGGAAATTTTCTAGCAGGCGAGTTTCTTGTATTGATACTTATATTGTCAGGCGTACTGGCAGACCCTAAATCAGTTGGTGTTTTATGACCCGAATCTGAACTTAATCTTCCATATTCTCCTAATTTCCTTGGTGGTAGAGGTATACTTCTTATAGGAGATTCTCTTTGTTTTTCTGTAACATCTTCACTTGAATTATTTGTAGATGTTTTCCTGTCACCATCACTTAAGCGCCCATATTCTCCAAGTTTTCGTGATGGTAAGGGAATCATAGGACATGATGGTGAATTTCTGGTTTTATCAGCAGTATCCGTACTTGAATTTGCTGAAGCTTTGCGACTACTGGACCCCTCTCCGTCACTTAATCTACCATACTCACCAAGCTTTCTCTCTTTATTGGAGCTTGGCGATTTGTGATGTCGCTTTGGTCGGGGCAAGGAGCTGGGTGGAAGACTACCACTCCGGGCTTCTGTCTGCCGTTGCTGTTGACTGCACAGGCCTTGCTTTTCTAAAAGGATCATGTCATTCCCTCCTTGACCAGAACTGACAAGACCCTGTAAAAAGCCTCCTGCCTCAAAACTACCTACACTCGCCAATAATGGCTGGGGTATTTTTCCTTTTCTCGACGAAGTGCCTGGATGAGAGAATCCTGGAAAACAGCAAAGACCTCTCTGAAATCAAGGAAAATATCCAAGGAATTGGTCACTGAAGGATGGATTGAAAGGATTAGTCACTCGTGTTAGGCACTCAATGTCATGCATTGGTAAGTTATCACAACAACCAACGTCTAAAAAAAGCGGCCTATTATAGGAGCATAAATTAAAACTACTAGGGTTTATTAAAGATTTCAGAACTTAAGTAAAAAAGCAGTTTATCACACTGTATTTTTACAAAGATTATAATAAACAAATTTTAATTTCTTAAAAGGTTTAATTTGGAAAAGTAAGAGAGCAAT
This sequence comes from Stictocephala bisonia, assembly GCA_035578905.1. Lineage (NCBI taxonomy): Eukaryota > Metazoa > Arthropoda > Insecta > Hemiptera > Membracidae > Stictocephala > Stictocephala bisonia. The sequence goes on along the minus strand of JAQJVL010005391.1, from coordinate 5,019 downwards.
TATAAAAAATTAAAATTGATCAAACTAGTTATTACAATTAAATCAAAATTGCACGAAATAAAATTCTGCAGGGTATTTGACCTGTAAAAAGTGAAAAGAAAAGCAAAGCAATATACCTGGTAAACTCTAGATAGATAAAAACATACAACTACAAAACAAATACTGTTAGTGAAATAATTGCACTGGCACCGTCTTCAGTCACCAGAGAACATTTGAGGTAGGTGAATGAGAAAGAGCTGAACAGTTAACAATTCCTCATCCACCTACCTCAAATATTGTCTGGTGGCCTTGTAATATTTCACAAACTGTGTCAGTTTGAGTTGTGTGTGAATATATCTTTATACAGGAAGTCCCGTAAGTAACCAGCCAAACTTCTGGAGGTTATTCCTTGGGTTAAAACAAACAAAAAATTTCATGTGTACAAATCGTCTATCTCGCTCCATTATCCGGCTATCTGTCTGTATGTGTTTTTTACTAAATACTTAATATCTCAAAGGTTATTTAAGATAAAACCATGAAAATTGGTATGAATGTTGATCTTTACAGTATCCATGTACTATTTAAATTTCATTTTTTTACAACAATCTTTTTCAAAATGGCGGCCATTTTAAATTTTTAAAGCTAAATATCTTAATAACCTTAAATTTTACTAAAAACTTGTAGGTTACAAAAAAGTTTAAGAATTTATTTCTATAAATAATTATATATAAAGTTTTAAGATTGAACAACTATTAACTGAGAAATTACAATTTTTATCAAATAAAAATATGCTTGATATTAATAAAATTGAAAACTTTAGTTTTCAAATTTGATAAAAATTGTAATTTCTCAGTTAATAGTTGTTCAATCTTAAAACTTTTTATATAATTATTTATAGAAATATATTCTTAAACTTTTTTCTAACTTACAAGTTTTTAGTAAAATTTAAGGTTATTAAGATATTTAGCTTTAAAAATTTAAAATGGCCGCCATTTTTAAAAAGATTGTTGTAAAAAAATGAAATTTAAATAGTACATAGATAATGTAAAGATCAATACTCATACCAATTTTCATGGTTTTATCTTAAATAACTTTTGAGATATTAAGTTTTTAGTAAAAAACACATACAGACAGATAGCCTGATAATGGAGCGAGATAGACGATTTGTACACATGAAATTTTTTGTTTGTTTTAACCCAAAGAATGACCTACAGAAGTTTGGCTGGTTTCTTACGGGACACCCTGTATAGTTTACCAAGTATACTGTATCTTTCCTTCCCCTTTTTACTGAAATCCTAGACAACGTGCCCTAAAATTACCCTGCATTGTTTAACCAGTTAATATCATTGGGAAGTAAAAATGTCCTTATGACAACGCATATATATTATATACGTGTACAAATATAACAAATAAACACATATCAAATTAAGAAATCTTGTTCATTAAAATTCATTCGTAATTGACAAATTGTACTCTAGCTTCAATTTCCAGGGATATACACACAAATTTTACTGTAATATGTCAAGGAAACTGTGGATAGTTTATAAAAGTGTTGAACTAATGAGCTGGCCTTTTAGCAAACACTGACACATTTTGGATTACAAAACTGGTACCCTAGAATCTACCACAATTCAATGAACTTGGAGAAAGTGAATTTGCAATTTTGTTTTGGGGAGGAGGAAGGAGCAGGTAAGTAAAACAAGAGAATAAAACAATAATTATAGCACAAACAAACAACAATCACAAACAATAACTACTTGTACCTTGTTCAAAATAATGTTTTCTCAGGTTTCTAGACAATGCTACAAAACACCTCATCAACCAGTGATCAGTAAATTAGGTGCTTAATGTCTATGAATTCTGGAAAAGCTCTGGAAACTTAAATTTATGTTGAAGTAAAACTATTATTACAATCAATCCTCACTAACTTAAACCAGAAGGGACCTGAAGATGAGCTATTCAGGACGAAATTGAAACTGTTCTGCACATGACGTCAGCTTGTGGTATGCCGCTACTTGGTCTTTTACTCAACCTACAGTTCACCAGCCGTTCACACCAAAACAGTGATCTTGAATACAGTGTAAGAATCATAAAAATTCAGGTGAATTTTACTTTTAAAATAAATATAAAATACTTAAAACTTCCTAAAATTGTGACTTAAAAAATATTGTTAGCGAGGAAGTTTTTTTATTTCAAAATAATATAAATAATGATTTTTTTAAAACACAGTAGTTGAAAGAACAATAGGAATCATAATAAATAAAAAATTGTAATCTCCAAACCAAAAAATATCTGCTGTTAATAAAGCTTATAAGGTTTTAGTATTTATTTCTGAACTGAGAATATAATTCAAAGATATAAAATACACTTGACATTTTACTGAAATCATTGGCTAACATTTATTAATTATATTTATTGATTTTTTTATATTTATCCTAGCAATTATTAGTTTCTTATATAAATAATCTACTGAATATCTGGTTAGTCTTCTTAAAATATACCGCATAAATATATAATATGTAAATTGCATATTTGTATGTCATAGTATTTTTGTAAATTTCTTAATTTTGAACTGGTGCTGGAATTATATAATATTCGATTAAATTAATTAATAAATTATTCACTTTCATCTTATATTATTTCTCACTGTCATTATAAAGAAGCTACCATAATTCTATAGCCTAATGAAATATTTATATGGCGACTCTTGTACTGAACTTTTGTTAATGATGGTAGGGAACGTTTAATTGCTTCACTATTATTTACTGTTGAAATGTTTGTATTGTACTACAAGTTGCCTATGATAAATATAATTTTACTTATTCAAATTACAAACTGAATTGTTATTGAATGATACTTAATGCATTGTAATACTTTTTTAATCGTCTTGAATCCAAACGCTCAGTTTATGGCGATTATATCTAAGTAAATAAACAATGCCAATGTCGTAATTTGTGAAAAATACCTTAAAGTTTTAAAAAGCAGCATAAACTGTAAGATAGTACGATGGTATTAATTAATTATAACATTTTAAATTAAAAATAAATAAATGAAAAGCTGTGATTGACATCAACAAAAGGTGATGAAAACAAGACATTACTGAAAAGATTTTTAAAAAATCTTTTAATTTTAGCTATAGAGATATGAAACATGTTATGTAAATGGTTCCCATGTCGTTGATTTGGATATTTGATAAAGAGACCATAGGTACTATAGAACTCTCTTAGTCACATTCAATAACGCATTTCCACCCTCCTCCCAGCCAGTACGTACCACACCATAACTGGCAGCATTTGTTTTTAATTAGCTACACAGGAATCAGATAGTTTTACAGTCAAAAATCTTGAAACAAAAACGATATATTATTGACTATTTACAACTTTCTTGCTGATGTGACTTCCCAAACACTAAAAAATTTTTTTTTTACAAACTCAAATGTTTGTGTCATGGTGTTATTTATAATTATTTTATTTAGTTATTATATCAAATATTAGTAGTTTATTTCCTTCTGAAAATAATAATAAAGTAAAAGTTTCATCTTAAACCTTGAATAACGTTTGAAATGACATTTGAAAGGATGTATGGAGCGGATACCCCAAGCTGACAGCAGGCAGAAAGTTGGATGTGCTGTAGAACACCTTACTTACTTCCACCATGGTGTGACTCTACTTCCATTTATATTTCAAATTTCTCTCTAAGACCAATATCTAAGACCAAAATGGTCATTTCACCATGGATAACTGGAAGCTGTTCTCAGACTAGACTCGAATGTACAACAATGACAATGAGTCTGGATTGCCTGCTTCTCCTCTGAGTCAATGTAATTTTCAGGCATCAGAATACATTGATATGAGAGCTCTAATAATAACTAGACCTACGATGGATGGAAAATAAAAACAAAAATAAAGTTAGAGGAATACACAGTTTCATTCATACATTGAACAATCCTCTTTTATTAAATATGAAAATTTATAATATTTTACAACTCGGATCTATCATATTTCTTCTAAATCACTTTCATAATTATTTAGAATAAATTGTTATATTTTAACAATTAATTTCCACTTTCCTAGTACAGAGAAACTATATGAAGTATTATTATATAAAGGGCATACTACAAATTAATTGTACACAAATCTGTTTCTATTGATTGTACAATGATGGTAGAAAACTTTTGTTCAAGAATGTAACTTTAAAAAATATTCTATAACAAGAAAGCTATTAATAACATTTTATATTTGGCTGAATAAAAAGAGCTTTAAGTAAGAAAACTATTTCTGATCATTTGTTTAAATAATAAAGGATATAGTTATACAACTGTGTTCTTGCCCTGACAAGTTATACTTCAATTTTCACCAATAATGTGCGCAGTACTCAGTGTCATGTTGTTTACACTACCACAAAGGTTTTTAACAACATGATGTTAGAAAAGTAGACCTAACAATATAAAGAAATTTGATACCCTGATTGCTAAAGGTATTGTCAAAGTAAATAGAAATAATAAATACATCAGTAAATAAAAATAAGTTTTCATGCAAAGAACTGTAAATTACATTTTAATTTGTTTTAATGAGGTTTAGACATGAGAATTCCTCTTAGAGAGGCAGAATTTGTAGTATAGTTGTGTTTGGCTCTTTTCTAGTGATAACGGTTTCTCATTGACTTTAAATTCCAATAAAATTTGAGTTATTGAAGTACAGTAGTTGGTTGCAAATATTTGTCTTTAAATATTCTTTTAACACTGAGTGTTATGGGGATTCAAGAGGATACATAAATGTTTTTTAACTAAGGATTTTGTATTATTGAGGTTTATACCATCAAGGTTCTGCTGAAAATAACATAAGTTATTTTTTTCATTGGATTAATACTGCTTAAATCAGGGGTCGGCAACATGAGGCCCGCGGGCCGCTTGCGGCCCGCCTTGTGATAATTTGCGGCCCGTCACCTGGCCAAAAAATATTAAAACAATATACGTAAATACATTATACAAATAATACTAATCGGTTTCTAAACCTAAGTAACCAGCGAATGACAACAACA
>JAQJVL010005390.1:0-35721 GCA_035578905.1 Stictocephala bisonia | reverse complement strand
CGAAGGATTTTTACCCTACTAGCCATGCCATATATCAAATGCATGTCTGCCATTTCTAAATTGGTAAAGTTGTTCATTACATTATCTGCCATTATTTGTTTATAAATGAAACTATGAAAATAATAAAAAAGAACTATATCTTAAGAAAATAAGTTACAAACACTAATTAATTAAAACTAACAATTCAATAAAACAACAGAACAGAAACACTCACAAAAACCGTGTACATGACAGTATTCTTATTGTTACTAATGAATAATGCCAACAATGGAAACTAAACCTAATATTAATAGCATAAATAAACAGCTGCTCATATGAAATAGCTGATTGACATGAAATCAGCTGTTCAAAGTACACACATATTTAAAACAGCACTAGCCTAAGGTTAATGCTGTAAAACATAGTTTTACGTTTTGCAGCATAACTCAGCTGTTTTTATCCATTTTTGTTGAAAAAAATGCTGTGGGTATTATATTAAGATTTATTAAAAAAACATTATTCTTGCATTTCCTTTGTAAAATTAGTCAGTTTTAGATATTTAGGTTAGAAAAAAATAAATATCCCCCATTTTGAAACAGGTAAATATTTATTTTTTAAATTTTTATTTAAAATAGGTCTACTGTAGGGTAGTACAATCATGAAGTTTAAAAATTGTATCTGTAATGGATCCAAAGTTATGAGTTTTTATGTAAAAAACACATTAAGACAGATAGATGTAAAACTAAAGGTTTTAGGACATACCTTCATATAAAGCTTTTTCTCATTTTTATGTGTATAATAACATCCCAAATTATTGAAACAGTTTTACTGAACACCATGTATATGTAACGTTATTAGTTACATATATATGTACACATATATATACATATGTGTCTATATACTCCAGACTTGTCCAACTCTTTTTTCCAAACCTGCATTTTGAAGTTGAGGGCTTCCTGCTTAATATTTGCTATGTTTTTGGATGTTGATGTTAAAGCTGTACCTACTCCTGGTCTCTTTCTTGATGGTGTTCTTGCTCCTTGGCAGAACTCGAAGTACTTTGGTTAAGGTGTTGACATCATAGAGGGGTTTCAACTGTTCAATATGATGAAAGAACTTCTCTTTATCAAACATAGCGATGCACATATATATATATATATATATATATATATATATATATATATCTGTAGATAGATATAAGCAACCGCTACTTTCACAACCACTCACTGTAACTGTGTGAGGTGCTCGTCGACAACACTGTGTATAACTTCGTTCAGCATTGAGTACGCCGTGTTGATAACACGTCCAGTCGTGCTAGCAACGCTCATTACCCAGCTAATGTGGACTCGCTGATGACTATACCGCTTGTGTAACTATGGATGTATCATTTCCCTAGTGAAACGACATTAACGCGACTCTAAATAAACATTAGTCACCATATAACATGACCCTAACTCACGTACTGATGTACCACTGGTGATAGCACCCACCCAGTGCCGGATCTAGGTTTTTTAGGGGGGAGGGGGCAAGGTTAAGTTTTTCGGCCCCCTTAAGTTGTAATGTAAATTTTTAAGTTGAAATCATTCGGCCTAATAATAAATAAATTTGTTGTTTTCTACCAATTCTTAAACTACTTGCATTCAAAAAATTACCGAAAAATATTAACAACAGGATACAAAGGCATGGGACCATTAAATAAAGTAAACGTAATCTAGTTTAAATTTAATAATAATAATACACATAATATAGGTATAAGAAAGGGACACAATATTTATAAAATGGTATTCTGTATACAAGAACGTCGGATGTTAAAATAAAACACATTTCTTACTATTTATGTTGTTACTACCCTGGCTATTCCAGCAAATGTGTCAATTGATTCATCATAATTGGTTGACGATACCATTTGACTTTCAATCAACAGAATTGCTAAGTTTGTCAATCTCTTCAGACATTGTTGACTGTAGGTAGTTTTTTATGAGTTTTAGCTTGCTGAAGTTTCTTTCGCAACTCGCAGTAGTCGTTGTTAAGCCCGGTCTACACGTACAAACTTATCGTCAGTCTTGCATGATCAAACCAAGTTTGACAGATACGACTGTACGTGTGGACGCAAAGTTTGACGTTTGCATGACAACTTTGAGGTTTGACAAACCTGAAAAAGACTGATGGACTCGACCTTTGTGTACATGCCAGTTTGACCGACTCTGATGACAAGTTTGAACGTGTAGACGCTCGGCCGTCTAATCTGTCAAACTTTCTGTTTTCAGTACGTGTAGTTGTTGTGAGCTGTGACATTCTTTGAAACCTGTAGCGAGAAAATGGCTTCACAAGACATACGGCAATGGTCTCATGATTTCTTTACCGAATTCATTGAATTATACCGCAGTTATCCTTGCCTGTGGCAAATTAAATCGAAAGAGTACAGTGATAGGAACAAAAAGACAGTGGCTTATAAGGCTTTGATTAACAAGTGTAAGGAAGTAGATCCTCAAGCAAACAAAGACTTTGTTACCAAAAAATAAACTCTTTTCGTACTGTTTACTGCAAGGAATGTGCAAAAATCCAATCTTCAATGCGTTCTGGTGTTGGTAGTGATGGTGTATACAAGCCTTCATTGTGGTACTTCCAACTTACTGATATTTTTGAGTGATGCGAATCAACAAACAAGGAAGTCGGTTTCTAATCTTGACAATTACGAGGTAAGTAATAAATTTGTATATGTACATGTAAGTATATTCCAAATTTTCTCATGTGAATGTGACAATGAATTACTTTGTCCTTTGAATTATTGGTCTAATAACTACTATAATGTATATAATACAGTAATAGACTATAATATAGTATAATACAGTATAATTTGGTAACTATTTAGTACCCATGACCATAGTTTTTTTTTTCAATTTTCTACACCAATTTGATATATATAATATGTCGATTTTTCGTGTTTTCCGCGGAAAAATATAATTTTTTTATTTCAGGGGTCAATTTTTGAGAATTTTTGGAAAATAAATTGAAAAAAAACGATGGTCATGGGTACTAAACAATTACCTATAATTTAATAATATATTATAATATAATATAATACAGTTTTCTAATTTAACACTCACTATGCGATTGCCTGATCATGGTACCGATCCTTCATTATTAAAGTAATCTGTAAACTTTTCCCTTACTTCTTTTCCTCTGTTCATTAATAAACCTCGTCGCCCTTGTTGAAGATCGTGAATTAAACCAGGATTGCATCTTGCTCCAACCAGTACAGAACCATCCTGTGTATTTTCTGTATTAACTACATCTGGACTCATATATGTATCAGAACACTGTCTTCTTAAAAAGTTATGCAATACGCAACAAGTCAGAACGATAGTTTCTATATTTTCTACTTCCAAGTTTATTGCAGTGTATAATACCCTAAAGCGAGACGCAATTATGCCAAATGTGTTTTCAATCACACGCCTGGCCCTGGATAACCCGTAGTTAAAGATTCTGGTGTTTTTTGTCAATTTTTTTCTACTGTAAGGTTTCATGAAATCTGGTCGTAAACTGAAAGCTTCATCGCCGACGAATACGTAGGGTAATACAGTATCATCCTCATTAGGTTCCGGAATTTTAAGGCTGCCCTGTGTTAATTTTTCAAAAAACTTAGTGTTTGTAATAACACCACCGTCTGAGATCCTTCCATTAGCTCCAACATCCACATACACAAATTCGTAATTAGCGTTTGCTATTCCTATGAGTACAATACTGTGGGTGCTCTTATAATTAAAATAATAAGATCCACTATTAGGTGGAGGTACAATCCTAATATGTTTCCCGTCGACTGCACCTAGGCAATGTGGAAATTGCCACTTTCTGTTGTAATCTTCAGCTATATTTTTCCATTTCTCTGATGTATCAGGAAACTGAAACAAAATAATTTAATATAGGGAGAGGATGAAGAAGAATTAACGCAGCTAGACAACGAAGAAGAAGGAGCTGCACTTTCCGCTCCTCCAACGCCTCAGGATGGAAATTCAGAAACTAATGAAGACACAGCAACATCAGTGAGTTTCACACCATCTACTGCTGGCCGACCATCGGGCAAAAGGAAAAAAAGAAATTCACCTACAAGAGAATTAATTAAGTCTAGCAGGAGAAAAGCTGAAATCAATGAACTCTGAAGATGAATTTCAGGTATTCGGGAAATACATAGCTCATAAACTACGTGGTCTTAAAAGTAATCAGCAAATAATTGCTAGAAAGTTGATAAATGATATTGTTTTTGAAGGGGAACTTGAATCACTAACAAAAGACTTTAAGGTCATGAACTGTGCTAGTGTTTCTACACCTCACAACTATTACAATAGTTCTGGTAATATACAACGATTTGGTGCATACGGCTTTCAACAATCATATCACCCACAACCAACACCTTCACAACCCATCAATGTTAATGTTAATGAATCTAACCACAATAACTCGGACTCGCAGAGTCAGTCATTTCAGATTACTTGTCATCATTCAACCCAACAAACAACTAATTGAGCAGCACAATTACAATACAACACAACATTTCAATACTTGTTTTTATATACAATTTGATACTTTTATATGTTTATCAAATAAAATAGCAGTTATAATTACTATATTTCTATCAATGTAATTAGGTATAAGAAAAACTTCATTTTATTAACAATTTGTCATAATCCCATACTGTTTGATTCCAAAATATACTATTAAATTGAAAAGTTATAATTCATTTACCTTTAAGTATTCTGTCCTCAGAACATTGTAGATAGCTTTACAGGTTTCAGGAATTATTCTACACAAAGCTTGCTTGGAAATTATGGTTGTATACTGGAGGTCCTTGTAACTTCGTCCTGTAGCTAAGAATCTTAAAGTTGCAGATAGTCTTTCATGGGGGCTGATTGCAGCCCTCATTGCCGTATTATTTCTTTGAATGCATGGTGTTACAAGATCCAACAATTTATGATAAGTCTCTATGTCCATGCGTAAGTAATTACGCCAATCTGACGGTTCACATTGTAGTTCTCGAATAAGATTTACGTGTGAGAATTCCGGTCTCTTTAATAACCATTTTCGTGTCCAACGTTTACGCCTTCGCTTTTTCAATCCAATCCTTTTAGCACAAATCGCGATCAATGTCAACAGCAATAGTTCTTCCTCCATGGTTGATCTCTAAACTGAAGAAAAGTTTGCTTGGTGTGGACGCAAATCAGTCTTCAGTCTTATCTGTCAGTCTTGCATGATCATGCAAGACTGACGATAAGTTTGTACGTGTAGACCGGGCTTTAGAGTTGGATAGAACCTCAACGAGCTAGTTCCTCGTTCCTCAGAGATTACATGTTGGTTTCAGGCATGGTTGTATAGATAATTTTGTTCAATGATTTTTATATTTTTAAATGATGAGATTAGTAATTATTGTACTATGAATACAGAATACAATCTAGTTATACAGCCATATCGAGATCACAAGATTAAAAGAAAAAATCTGCTTCTACAAGTTTAACATGGTACAATAAGTACTTCATGCATATTTTTATTATTAATTTATTTAAAAATCATGATTTTGTTTTAATTTGTAATGTTTTATTAGAAGTGCCCGTTGTATTTGTACTGGTGCATAAAATCTAATAAAATGTAGAAGAATCTAGATTAGTCACTTACTCAACATTAAGTTGCCATATAAGGTTCATTTGGATATCGATTTATATATACTTTAGAATCAAGATTTTTTCTTTGTTGAGATTTCTGAAGATCTAATATGATTGAGGATGATGATATATAATAAGTCAAATTAGAGCTTACTGTCGGCGCAGAAATTATGGTCCCTTGAGTTTAATCTTTAAATACAAGCGAACTGTTCGTGCTATAATAAAACAATTTACACCATTCTTTAGCCTGTTTAATTCTGCGTTCATACATATATTAAAATAAATTGTTGCATAACTTATGTAAAACGTATATGAAGGTATGTAGAAAAAAGTCCTGTTTTATCACTCCTTTGTATTGAAGTTCGACTTTATAAACAATTACTGTTTTAAAACCACTGGACCAATCTTTGTGAAATTTTTGTACCATATTATAGAACTCATAAAATTTAAATCTCAAGTTTTAAATTTTTATTTCATTTTTCATAGAATCAGCTGTAGATTTTGTAAACGAAAATTATCTCGGCACTCCTTTGTCCGATATAACTGGCTTTCAGCTTGTTTTAAAGAATAAATTCTTCACATATAAAATTATTTATAACTGTTTATTTGTGAATTCAAATTTGTTGCGTTATTACGTGTTATTTGAAACAGAGTAAATGTGCGCTGAAGCGTGAACTCATTGCGCCGCTTGGGTGGAAGTACATTCTACCCTGATGACTATGGCTGTGGCCGGTCATCACCCTCTTGCGCTCACAATGAGTCACCGGGAATGTAGAAGTATTTGTACAAGATGACCAATAAACTTTTATGTAAGATGACAGTTCACTGTTATTCTTTTATAGTCTTTGTAAGAAAGCATCATATCAGGTTTAGCTATAGATCCCTTATTGCTATAATTTGAAACATATTTTGGTTTTACTTTTCATTCCTTAGCTCTAGTATTTACAGTGTCCGTTTTATTTTTATCAACTTTAGATAGCATAGCAACTGCTCTACGATAACACCATCTAATTGCTATAATTTTAATTTAGAAGTTGAAATGTCAAATCTAATATTTAAACTAATATAATAAAACACATTATTTAGAGTTCTTTGAGCCATTGGAAGATGCTATAATTGGAAGGTGGGAAACAACACAAGACTGCGCAGCCACATAACCTGACGTGGATCCTCATTCGGGATCAAACATCATGTGATGTGCTTCCTCGATCGGGATCAAAATATATTACTAGTCAACAGGTTAAATTATCAATAGTGAATCTCATGTTCTTGATTGAAGTCTCTTTTAATATGGCAAATTGGTTTGAATTTAAGAATGACAAATACTTTGTAAGATTTTGTGCAAGTGGGCTCTTTTCCATCAGTTTCTTAATTATGTGCTGTAAACAGAATCTGCACTCTTTTCTAAAATCTAAAATATTTTTGACAGAAACTCCTGAACATTTTCTGAGAGCCACCCTAGTGGCATACCTTAGATCTGGCGTGGTGAGTCAGTGACTAAGGCTTCGGACTGCGGAGGGCTTGTTCCAAGGTTCGAGTCCCCACTGAGCTAACGGTCGGTACTTCGCTTGTTGAATAAATTTCACGCACTGGCCTGTGAACTGGCAAGTGAAGTTAAAGAAAATCAATTAAAAAATTCTACCTCTTTTACTCTATTATTCTTAAATAACAATCAGATTTTTCAAAAAGTCAATTTTTCTTAATTCAGTTGAACATAACAACTTATCTTTTAAAAATTTTCCCGTGATAGCTGTTAAGCATTGATTTAATGAGTTATGAAAATAGTGGAATTATAGGGGCATCAGTTTTTAACACGTTGACTGCGGCTAACTGCCGTACTAACAATCGCTAGAGTGCTAACAAAAAAAAATAGTTTCTTACCTGTTAATTTTTCTTGTTTCTGTCCTCTTGTTGGAGGAAATGTGCATTTTTGTGGTAACTAGCCTTCAAAGTTCTAAAAATAGCCGTAACTGCATGGGTAGTCACCCGCATCTGGGTCACGTCTTTTTTTTTTTTTATTGTTTGTACATTCTAGAAACGGCATAATAATTTGCAAGTGTCAAAACATTTGCAGCACAAAGTCCTGGTTCTCCTGGGCATTTCATGTAAACAAACTTTGTTTGCGTACGTCTTCCTTCTCGGAAACAAACCTGACATCTTTTCGTTTTTGTCCTTATTCCATCAGCTCTAAGTTGAAGTCTAATGGGCGTGTGTTCGAGATTTCTGGGCAATGGTCTGGGAAGTTCTCTTTTAGGAAGCATCACTTCTAACATTTGCATCCTAAAGTTGTACAGTGACAATTTATGTCGGTTTTCACTTGATCCATTCATTACAGACATTTGTAGGACGTGAATAAATATCTTCTTATACCATCGTAAGGTTTTCCTTTCCGATGGGTAATACGCCATAAACTGATCGGCTCTGTCCACTCCCTTCATGAACGCATTATATTTTACAATAGGCAAGGGTTTTTGCATCTCGTAGCCCTTTGAGCTGATGTAGGTGGCCATGTCATTTTCAAATTCTGTTGACAAATAAATTATCGGTCTCCTGTCCCTCCATTTGCCGATCATAACCCCCTCTGCATATCTTGCAATAGTTTCTCCTTTTTCTAGTTTGGCATCTTTCACGGCTTGTGGAGTAAACTTCCTTGAAGCACGAAGCGTTCCAATACAATATGTGTCATTCTGTAATAATTTTGCTGCAAGAACAAAGGAATTGTAAAAATTGTCCATGAAGACAGAATGACCATTATTTAAATACCTCTCCAGAAGTTTTAGTACCACATTGGCAGTGTGTCCCTTTCCACCTACTTCATCTGTTATACCACAATATACCATGAACTTTAAAATTAACCCATGAGGCTCAGTGAGTGTATATAGTTTCACTCTGTATTTATGGCGCTTTCCTTTTATATATTGCCTGAATTGTAACCGGCCGCACCACAAAACCATACACTCATCTAAGGACAATTCTTTTTGAGGATAATATACGCTTTGCATTTTAAAATTAAAGTATTCAGTGACTTCAAGAATTTTTCTGAGGCGGTCAGTTGCATTACTTGCATTTGGTGAGTAAAAGTACAAACATCGAAGAATAATTAAAAATCGGTCTCGTGTCATGTACTCAGAAAAACACTATGTTTAAAAGCCAGTGTGTTTTCCAGTAATCTTGGATTCTTGGAAGTTTTATTGTGCCTGTATGTAATACCAGTGCTATGAATATTTAAAGTTCCTCTACAGTAAGTTCCTTCCATTTTGTAATGCGTGACTGTGGAGTCAATCGTGGGGATGAAATATACAGCTCTGTGGCATATTTATTTGTAAAACGTACAATATTTTCAAGGAAGATATCGTCAAGCATAAGGAAAAAGAAATCAATAGGCTTACCTTGACCAGGAACAGGGACTAAGAGACCAGGTACCTTACGAAATGCAATGGCCTTTGGTCCTCCTGTGTGAATAACCCAAACGGGTGGATTTGAGTCATAATCAAAATCATCAAGTTCACTCTCACTTTCTGAATTTACATATAAACTATTATCTGAATCACAATTATGGTCCTCGAATTCCTCGTCACTTGAGCCCCCATCTATCTGAACATTCCTACTAGGTCCAGGTATTGCATCCATGGTATTAAAAAAAAAAAAACTATAAAAATGTCCTAACAGATTTATATTTACAATACAGGTATTGCAATTTACAAATGACAACTAATGAAAAAATATACACTATAAGGAACTATTACTTAATCATTCTTATGCCAGTTGATATATGCCAAGAAACAAATTTATACACCACTATTTCACACTAATAAAGCAAAATAAACATAATAAATCAACACCCACAGCACATGGTTAACTCATTTACATGAACAATAACCTCAATCCATTGTTTATGAATAGTAATTAGTAACAGCGCTACGAGATAGCAGCACAAAACAAACAATTGCACAATGACTGCCGGGGCAGTCACTAGCATTGCATTTGACTTGAACTGAAGAAACAGTAGATATTATGCTTCATTTAGAACGATATTGTAGAGTTTGAAAATTGTGGCGCTAGGTAGCAGCATGTTATGGACGAATAGGTCAAGCGCTGTAAACAGCTGTTAAAACTATTTGAATAAGGCTCTTGGCTAGTTTCAGACACATTATGTACATAAGTAAGCTAGGCAGCATTTCCAAGGCACGCTTTATAACATCAAGATTCCCAGCCCCACTGAATGCTGCAAAATTTTAATGACTCATGAGTCCATGTCATGCAGGGTTGTCCTTGAATAAATAGTACAGTGTTCTAAAAAATTCAAGTAGGTTCCATTCACTTTTCTCCATTCCAGTCTTGAATGCACCATTAAATACACGAAGACCATGGGTGCCAACATCCAGAAACAGAGGATCATCTTCATTAGGCCTAACTTCCTTTTTGAACAATTTCATAAGTTTTAGGTTTACATTAGGACCATCCATAGAGAATTGGAAAATATTTTCTAATCAAGTTTTTTCAGTCCATCTCTTAACTCCCTAGTACACGCGCCCCTGCATGTTACGCCGGTACACGTGCACGGACTGACAGTCCACAATATTGATATTTCACTTTAAACACCACTTTTTACAGGCATTAGGTATATATTCATTGTATTTATATTTATAACATGTGAAATGTATACACAAACGTACAAAAAATATTCTAATTTAATTTGTTATCAAGGAATCGAAATAAAAATCTGTTCGTTAGCAAAACTTGTTATTGTTGTAAAACCAAACAAACAATTAAATATACAAAATCTGTTTCTTATTGAAAAGTAAACTTATTAATGACCTTAACTCACTACATTACATCTATATAGAACCCAAAATGACACACATGATTACAGACTAATGAGATATTCAATAATTACGAATTTTTTTGTAGCATTCATTCTGAATCAGAATTATGTTCATGTTCAATGAATTGAACTTGCCTATTGCAGTCACCACACACATATGATACCACATGCTCTAAACATATGTACTTTTTGCAATTACTGCACATATATTTGGTTGGCCTGTTTTTTTTCTGTCACAGAAGTAGCACCTCCCTCGAGCTCCTGCTAATGGTCTTGGTTGTGGTGGCCGTTCCCTTTCAACTCCTAGAAGCTCACACAGGCGGAACCTTATTGATGTTGGAAGATTTTCTTGGTACAATCTTGATCGTAAGAAATCTTCTAATAGTCCCTTGGCTATTACTTTCAAAAATTCGTTTCTCTTCAAGTCTCCATCAGTGTTCCCTTTGTACACAACATAAGCATTTACTACCCCAATGTTCAGTAATGCAAAAAAAATTACTAATGTCCATCTTCTTGTGATTCTGGCTACTGAATATGACGCCTTCATCTCGTCTACTTTATCAACACCTGACTTTGTTGCGTTGTAATAGAGTATGATTTCAGGCTTATGTATATCATTAACAGGAATCTCTTGAACTTCACAATTTTCAGGATGGAGTGTGGAAAGTGCTAGCACATTTTTGTTTTTTTTTTTTTAGATTTGAATGAAAGAAGAGTCAAATTGTCTTTATAGGCAAATATGGTTGAACCCACTGGACGGTCTTTAGAATGCTTCATAAAAGTAGGAATGCCTTTCCCGTTGCTTCTGATTGTTCCAACTAGGGTTAGCCTTTCATTGTGCATTAGGTCTTGTGCCAAAGGTATGGATGTGAACCAATTATCACATGTTACATTTCTTCCACTGTTTGATATGGGTTGCACTAATCTCTTGACAATACTAAATTTATCATTGTCTTGTGTATAAGGGCCATCACGTTGTTTTCCACAATATATTTCAATGTTATTAGTGTAAAACATTTTAGCGTCACACAATGCAAAGATTTTCAACTCATACTTAGCGGGCTTACTTGGGATGTATTGGCGAAAACTGCACCTTCCTCTGAATGCCTCAAGCATCTCATCAATAGTCACCTGATCAGATGGACAATAATACTTTTTACAACTGTTATTGAAATGGTCAACCAAATATCTGACAGCAGCTAGTTTGTCAGTGGCTTTCCTTTTATTTCTGGTTCTAAAGTCGTCAAATTTCTAAGTATAAATCTGAATCTTTATTACCATGGTTAATCTGAAAACTCTACTCCCGTTCCATCTGTTTTCTACAAGTCTTTCAGTTCAGTGTGAGACATTTTCATAACTCCTCCAAGGATGAGCAAGCCCAGACATGCCTTCAGTTCAGCTAGTGTAACATTAGCTGCATCCCTTTTCCTAGTATAATTCCCTTTATAGTTTCTATATAGTTATTTTTAAACTGTAGTATCTCCTCTAATATTTCATCAGGGAAAAACAGTGTCAATGCTTTCAAAGGTGAATCAGCATTTCTCGCCTGATTTGTGACACCAGGGAGATTACGAAGCAAATCACAGCGTCGGGCCCGAGCTGGACCACGATGCTTTGGAGTATGCCTCCACACAGTTCCATCGTTAGCTTTATATAGTTCATTAGTATTAGCATAGGCTAACTCACGTGGTTGTTGTTGATCTTGTTGAGGATGTTCAGCTGCTTGTTGGGAGGGTGCAGCTTTGTCCATCTCTTGAGTTTCAAGCGAATCCAGTAATGGTCGAATTTCCAGAGGAACGTCATCTAGGTAGTCGTATATTTCTTGTTGGACAAGTTTCATCTCCTCTGTAGGTGGAATTTGATAATAATTCTTGTTGACAAGTTTCAGCTCTCGCAATTACCATTTCTTGCGCTGGAGAAAGATCAGGCAATATTCCAATCCCCGGAGGAACAGGATCATACTCCACTTCGTCCACATCACTATCATCAGATCCCCCAAGTTCATCAAGCACTTCATCAAGGACCGAGTCAATTTGCCCCTCATCCATGTTAAATAACAGTAAAACACTAATTAATCATCAAAACAAAACTTAAATACTTGCACATTACCACACGCGCATGGGCTCACAATCCGAACATCAGGTTAGACAATACACGCGCGCGTAATGTTAGTCCACGGCTTTCACAAACAAACAACTGACAGGAAATGACAGCCGCCAAAGTCAAAACAACACTGCCTCCCTCTCTAGAGTGTAGAGGGGGGAGGGTTGGTGACCGGAGGGGGGGCTGGGACGCCACTGCGGAACAATATTTAGAAATACAGCTTTTTGCGGACTATGAGTCAGTGGCGTGTGTAACGAAGGGTTAATCCTTGGAGAAGATCTATGGCATTGCTAATATTATGGAATAGTGAAATAAAGTAGTGTACTTTTACCATGTTTGCAGATTCATCCTAAAACAATTTTGTGGCTTAGAAACATTATTTATTTAGAGAACAGGTCCTACGTTACTCAACTTTGTAAGTTCTGCCTCGCCCCCAACCCATGTCCCTCAGGGCTTTTAAGAGAGGAAAATTAGTGTTCATGCACACTAGACTTGCATATAGTTATGGCTATCAATATAAAACCATGACTATTGATGAAGTTACTGAAAATAATGGTAAACAACTATTAGTTTGTATGCCATATGCAAGAGTACCATGTAACAGCTTGCCATATTATTTGACAGAATCTGAATTTAATAATTCACTGATAGGGTATGAAGGAAAAATGTTAAGAGTGATGTCCCCACTAGGATTTAGAACACCTTTTATTACGAACAGTTCTATCATCAATTCAGTCAATTCTAATCTACTTGTACACAGCATGTATGCATATGGTTTGAATAATAAACACGATGGTACCAATATGCAGTATTATAGTGCTGCAAGTGATCCCATGTTAATAACCGGATTAAAAACCCCTATCGATGATGATTGTGACATTGAAGCTCTATGGGGATGTACTATTGGTAATTGGCAATCAACAATAACATTTGACTAGATGTTTTGGGAATAAAAAAACTAAAATCATATTACAGTCAAAATGTTGATCTAAGAATAGACGCTCCTACATTACCAGATATGATGAGGGATTTAAATATATTTACAATGATAAATGGTCTTGGAAATCCACCCATCTCATGGTAATACAGACCTCAAGTTTGCGTGCTGAAGTGTTCAGAGCCATTTAAATAAAGTGGGGCCTACTTTATTTATTATTTATGTAAATTACCTGCCCTCTAATCTTAATGACAACAGTGTAAGCACCTACATGTTTGCTGATGACCTGGGCCTAAAAGTCAGAATCAGTTGATGGTTGTAGGGAGAGGCTTAGTATTAAGACTTCAATTATTGTAAATGACTGGTGTGCAGCCAACAAATTATGTGTAAATGAAAATAAAACCAAGGATTTACAAGTCACCTTGTCTTGTACGTCAAGTGACAATGAAGACTTGAGTCTTAAGTTCCTAGATGTCTATTTGCAGTCGAACCTAAAGTGGCAAACTCACATTGATAATGTTGCTGCTCAGACTGCAAGGGTCATCTTTTTGATTAGGGCTCTAAATGGTACAATTTCTACTGATCACATGCTGTGTATTTATTATGCATACATAAATAGTTTTTTTAACCTATGGAGTTACTTTGTGGGGCTATTCTCATTTAGCAAATAAACTTTTTGTGCTGCAGAAGAAAGCAATTAGGATAATTGGCAATGTACATAGTAGGGAACATTGTAAACCTCTTTGTAAATTTTAATATTTTGACCCAGCCGTCCATCTATGTTTTAATTGTCTTGTTGTATGTTAAAGATAACTTATCTAGTTTTAGCAACCAAAGAGATGTAATAATTATTTTACACACAATAGTAATAACTCCTAGATGTAACTTTACCAGTACTCAATGCAGCTTTTAATACCAGGGTATCAAGCTTTTCAATGCTCTACCCATGCAAGTAAAGATCATGAGCAGGTCTAATTTCAAATATACCATAAAATATTGGTTGTTAAAATCTGCTATTTACAGTGTTGATGAATTTTTTCTTCTAATACAAAATCTCACAGGCAAGGTTAGTGTATGATTTTGATGTTGTCATATACATTCATTGTAACCAGACAATAAATGATTTGATTTGATTCGATTGATTCTAAAAAATCGGAATACAATGAAACAGCTCCTTAATTATTAATTGAAAACAATAATTATAAGCTATGTTTAGCGTATGGTTTAGTTACAATACAATTTAAGAATAGCTGTAAAATTGTTTTAGTTAAAAATACTTATAAAAAATATTGATAATAAGTTAATGCTGGTTACCTTAATAAATGGTTGAAGAACTTCAAAAATAGCAGCAAGAACTGTTGGTAAAAACACCGGAGATTGAATTGTGCGGCACTCTAAACAACAACGCCAGAGACCGAAAACTATCTCCAGTTGCGAGATATCATAAGCTAATTTCCAACTTGATTTTACACGGAAGCGCCTGTCTGAATTTGGTATTTTGTTTTTTAAATCAACGGTTCAACTAATTCCAGCAATTCTTGGAATTTAGGAGCTGAAATTCGTAAAACGTTTCTGTATGTTTCTGGGTCCTCTTCTTGTAACTCTTGGAAAAGTCTTGCAGACGCTCCTAATTCTTCTCTTCTCATAATCCAAGGTCTAATCCACCAACGTATCTTCTTGCGGTTAAGCATTTTCACACAAAGCTCCTTCACACACATCCTTAATAATCGCTTAATTACTCGTTTATGTGGACCCACAGACGACATGCTGACTAGAACTAGAACCAGGCGAGTTAACCCTGGAATGGTAAGGTGTCTAAAATATTTAATCAACGGTAAGGTGGAGTATTATATACCCCAAAAAAAAAAAAAAAACATAATCATAGTACTAAAAGAGTGATTTATTAATATAAATGATTTTAATGAAGTATACAATATTATATGTCATGAATAAATTGTATAATTAATAAAATATATTTATACTGCAAAATTAAAAATATAATACTAATGAATGTACATTTTTTCTTACTTGTTTGTTTGTTTATCGTCTATACCTTACAGTTGCTGCACATGGTGACTTTACAACACATACAAATTTACCACATTCTACACATGACACAGTCGTTTTGTTGTCTTTTGCTCTTGGGCATATGTGGCATCGGCCATTAGAACGTGGCACTGGATGTGCAGTTACTGGAACTGGAACTCCAAGTTGATCAGCGATTTCCTTGCGTGTTGACCTTGGAATATTCACTATATTCATCCTTTGGGTCATCTATGGCTTCACAAGTTCTTCTCCTAGTAACAAGAGAAAGTTCTGCCGACTCATGATATTACCATTTTGGCGATGGATGTTCTCTCGAAGGACAATATAAGCATTTATGCAGGCAGCATTTAGCATGCCATAAAATACACAAAGGGGCCATCTTCTGGTCTTCCTGCTGCATGAATTGTGTGCACACATTTGATCAAATGTATCTACCCCACCCTTGGTTTGATTGTAAAAGTGGATCATTTCTGGAAGAGTTGAATTTGGCATTAGTGTTGATCCCTGATGCATGTTAGATTGAACTAGTACAATCTTTTTACTTTTGTTTTTGGAGATATGAGATACTAATGTTAGCTCTTTGTCAAACAGAAAAACAGATTTATTTTGTTTCCTTCTTTTAGCGGTTATCATAATTTCAGGGATCTGAGGTTTATCCTTTCGTAACGTTCCGACCATTGTAAGTTTGTGTTTGGTTAGCATGTGATGAAATAAAGATACTGAACTGAACCAGTTATCAACTGTTAAGTTTCTGTTACTACCATGGATTGGGGTCGACAACTCTTCAACAAAGTAATGACTGAAAGGCATTCCATTTGTGTTAGTTTTTTTACCAATATAGGGTATAGCATTTAGCATGTAACCATCCCTAGTGTTACACAGCATTACAATTTTAATACCGTACTTGGCCGGTTTGTTAGGGATGTACATCCGGAATGGACAGCGGCCCCTAAATGCCAACAATTGTTCATTTATGGTACAGTAGCTTCCAGGAATGTACATTTCCCTACAGTTTTGTATAAACGCTTCCCAGAGATCCCTGATTAGTGCAAAGGGGTCTTTTTCTTTACGTTCTTGTCGAGTCAGTTTATTGTCAAACCGAAGAGCACATGTTAGGAACTCAAACCTTTTTTCTGACATTACAGTTTTTGTTATTCATAGTCCTCTCATTGGGTGCCATAATTGGCTTGCTGGAGTATGATTTTGCTGTTGAGCACCAAAGTAGATGTATAAACCGAGTAAGGCTTTTATCTCCTGACTACACGTGTCATTATGAAACCATTGATCACTCTTGTATTTTGTTCTTAATGACAATTTTCCTCATTTGTATATTGAACAATTTCATTAATCATACTTTCACTAAAAAAAAGTTGAACTTGTTTCTTTCATAACATTTTTTGCTGGTCCTTCCAGTCGTGATACAATAATGATGTTCCTTGCTGGTGCTCTTCCAGATCTAACTGAAGGTTCTGATGACCAGCAATGATTGTTTTTTCCTTTAATTGATAATTTAGTTGGAGTAAGAATATAAGGGTTAGTTTCAGAAGGTACTAGCTGTACTTGCCTTTCTT
This sequence comes from Stictocephala bisonia, assembly GCA_035578905.1. Taxonomy (NCBI): domain Eukaryota; kingdom Metazoa; phylum Arthropoda; class Insecta; order Hemiptera; family Membracidae; genus Stictocephala; species Stictocephala bisonia. Next base: position 18,606 of record JAQJVL010005390.1, on the reverse strand, counting down.
GAGGTTTTGGAGGACATGAAGGGGGTGGACTTGCAGAAGCAGCGGATGTTAGATCCTCAGAAGAATTGGCTGGCAAAGATAATTTAGAGACATCAGTAGACGTAGAAGTGACAGGCACAATATCGGACGTTTTCCCGGCTGTTGAATTGGTATATGAAGACAAAGTATTTTTTGTAATACTTTGTTTTGTTTTTGTTTTGTAGTACTCTTTTGTTTTGAACTTGTGCTAACTTTTTTATTTTCAATTATCTTTTTGCTTTTTACACACTGTTTTTCTTTGGAAGATTTATTTCTCCTTCTTTTTTTCTTTGGAAAATGGCCATCTTCTGAAGAATGGGTATCTTGTTCAGGAACATATTCATCTTCTGATCCATCTGGAGTGAATACATCTTCACATATAAAATCCTCCTCCATATTATCTTCATCTTCCTCATTTTCATCTATAGGATCCCCCTCTGAAGGAGCCAATAGTTCTTGTAAAATAATGTCATTATTATCCAACAATATTAATTCCTTACTTGCTGACATTGTTTATAAAATTAAAAACAAGAAAACTAAATAATAAATTTGCAACTAGTTATACAAAGTTCAATTTATTAAAAATGTAGGATAATCACGTCAAAAATAATGATATTCTTGTAAAGTTATTATATCACACACATATAAAAATTATAAAATTCACAACACTAAACAGTAAGTTGGGGTATTCAATGCCCCAGCAACAATATGAACACAGACTCTAACAGAAAGGTGGGGTATACAGTGCCCCAAACAGCACAAAACTATTAGAAAACGGCAATGCTAGAGCAAAGTCAAAGCACAAACTGAAAGCCACTTATAAGAGAGGAGAAGTCATGAAAGGACAACTCATTCAGTACTACCACTACAAAAGTATTTAGAAATAAAATTTGCTTGGGGTGATTGTATGCCCCACCTTACCGTTCCAGGGTTAAAAGCGAAATGCGACTGGGTTGCCAGCCGCTGCTTGCTGTCGGTTGAAGTTAGGTTACCTGGTTGAATGGTTTGGTCTGTGAAGGTGCTTTATATTTTTTTAATTTTAAGTGGTACTTAGTGGTTTTAGTGTTTTATTGAATATAAATTTCAACTGTAAGTACCAAAGTGACAGAGGAATACATAGACTGTATTTTTTAGTACATAATAATAATAACAGTTCAACTATATAAATTGTGTACAGTTATAACCTATAAAAATACAGACATTAAAATAGGCTTAAATCAAATTATAATAGAATAATATAGGACTTAAAATATTTTAGACTTGGCATTTTTACAAATAGATATCAATCGAATGTAGGCCTACAGTATAAATAATAATTCAACACAATCGATATAAAATAATTATGTGCACCTGTAACCTTCAAATGGTTTACAAGAATATACAGCAATGTTTGGAAAATTGAACTGGAACTATAAAATAATACTGAGATTTGATATTTAAGCATGAAAATATTTTTTGAATTTGAAATAATAATAACAGTACAACTGTAAAAATTATATGCAGCTATAACTCACATGAATGGACAAGTAGGCCTCAATATATATTGTGTAGTGCATTAAACTGGAGATCATAGGATAGTAATTTATTTTGTTTATTATGTGGGTATATACTTTATAATAAATTAATTAAAAGTTAATTGAAATAAATTGGATCATGTTAAAAGATAGTGATTAGAACAGTTGCTGAATGCTAGGTCAATCACTGATAAGACAGGTCTGAAGGCCAGAACCAGTTAAACAGCCTGCCTGATATTCACTACCAACTAACATAGCTCCTAAGCACTGGTAGCTCACCTAGTAGAGTGACTGGCCTGAAGTGCCAGAGGTCTGTTTTTGGATTACTTCTGTACTATTGTATTGTTAAATGGCTATTGGTTATATTTGTTATTATTATCTTTTTTTTTACTTTAAAAAATATATATTTTTAATGTTGTGAAATTGAAGAAAATATCACTAGTCAAATAATATCTGAAGAACATCTATTGAATTTGAATTAAAATTTGTTTCAATAAAATCGACAATAGAAATAAAATAGACAATAGTATTAAACTTGTTCCACCTGGACGCAAAAGATCAGAAACTATAAGGAAAAAGGGACTCAGTGCTGGGAAAATTGATATTTATATTACTTCCCCAAAAGGACGCATTTTTCGGTCTAAAACAGAATTATCAAAATATTTAGAAAAAAACAAGCTCCCTTAAAAAATTAATCAATTTAATTTTAGTAGAATAAAAAAACAGATATCTAATCCTGAAATCTATCTAGGTAATAAAATAGAAATTTCAAAGGAGGATGTAGACTTAAATGCACTGACACCTAATTGCAAACAACAGACTACTCAATTTAATATGGCTACCCCTGATACATCCAAAACTGATGAATCTTTGACATTCAATAATGATTCCAGCATTGAGTTAAATTTGATAACTTTGAGCATGCTAAAATAGTTGCCACCAAAATAAGTAACTACATGAGTGCCGGAGGCTGCTTCCCTGTCAATACTATTGTGGTGCCTAAACAAGAACAAGGCGATTGTGGAGTGTACTTATTATTGTTCACAGAATTTCTGATCGATCAAATTAAACGTGAAAACCCTCACATTTCAATCGGCAAGAAACTTCAGTGCCAAATCACTAAGACAGACATCTGGACAAAACGTGCACAGCTTGCTTTACTGTGGCATAATCGACATAACCAACTACTTTTAGATTCCACCACAGTTAGCCAAATAATAAGTAACACTAGTAATACCATTCACAATGTTTTCAAGACTGAGTCTACGACCGTAGCAAATGCTAGAGTCTTCACAGCTGAAAAGTCAATTCAAAGTGATGATAAAGAAAAAATTGGGGATGAAAATGAAATTAATGTAACAATTTTATCACACAGTCATGGAAAAGGCTTTCAAAGATTAATCCTGGGTAAAACTGCCACTGAAGCGAATATAAAGGAGCTTGAATCTCGTAAGGTCACAGAACTTGAAACTAGGTTAGCAACAGTTACTGACAGAAACAAATTATTGTTTTCGAAACCTAAAGTGTCTGCAAAGCCAGCCCATGAATCAGAAAGTTTTGAAATTATCACTCAAAATCATTTTGTGTCTTTGCAAGAAGAACTCACCCAAGCTGATAATAGAGTACTAGTGGGAGCAGATGTACAATTTAATAACTCTATTTCCCCGTTCAGACTAAAAAATAAAGGTTTAACTTCTAGCAACCCTGAAAAATGTTCTTATGAAAGGAGAGTCACGGTTCTAAGCGACAGCCACGGGAAATATGTATATTGTTGCATGAAGGATCTTGGGAAAAGGTTTGATGTGATGGTGTTGGCTAAGTCTGGGGCGCCTCTAAAACAAGTTGTGAACGAGGGTATTGCATTGATTCAAGACTTCACACCTGATGATTGTGTGGTTCTGATGGCAGGCGCTAATGACATAGACAATAAGAAGCTTGGACAGCGAACTATCAACGAGGGTTTAAGCCAGCTGCTGTCATCTAACATCCACACTAACGTAATCATTTGTGAGATACCATATAGATACGACTCTCCACATTTGAATAATGAAATCTATTTGGTTAATGTGAGCCTCATGAGGACAGTAAAATATTACAGAGGGACGAAGCAGTTGGCATTCTGCAAAATAAATGATTTATTGGCCAGAGGTCACTATACACGTCACGGGCTTCATTGCAACAAGCGTGGGAAAAGTGTTATTTAAAAGACTTTCACGGACCATGTAAATGTGGCTATAAGCCAAAACATGAATACAAAGATAGACGTCAAGAACCACCCATTCCCATCTTCCGGCAACAAAGACTTGCGTGCCATCTCCAATTTTGAAGACTCCCCAAGCTCTTTGATGTGCCCGGATGAGACTATCAACTCCCCCAGTAGTTGGGCCAGCTTGCTGTACGCCTCTGATCACTCCAGTGTAGCGGCGCCGGCCGTCAGCCCTCTACAGCAGCGTTTCCCAACCGGTGGGTCGCGACCCACTAGTGGGTCGCGGCATGGCTCTTAAAATTGAACCAAAATTCACTGATTTGTCAGCATTACTTTTGATTTTAACAGTGTCATTTTTTTAATAATAGTGGTTTTGAAATAAAAATTCGTGATGCAATGCCTACCAATATTTACTTGCAATTAATACCATGCACAAAAACAGTAGCGTACAGTGGCCGTGTACGATCTGGCAACACCGCGCCAGTCGGCACAGTGGCCGTGCACGATCTGGCAACGCCAGACGGCCAGACCGACTGGTTTCTCCCACCAAGCCCTGCTCTCACTCACACAGTATCGGTCTCGTTCTCAGTCCAGTCCTCAGTCTCAGACTGGCAAGTGCATTTGCTCGCGTAACAACATACGACAGTGGCTTTATATTTTTTCTAGCGTTGTTTTGGTTGTTTGTTTTATTTGTTTTGGTAATTTTTTGTTTGGTAGTGAAGTAATTATATGTCTATTTACGATGATGAAGAGTTGGCTGAAAACTGGGTTTTGTGTTAAGGGGGGCCGGCCAGGCCTATTAAGCCCATGTTAAATTCTCTTACTTAAGGTACATTTTTCTTAAAAAGTATAAAGGATAGAAACCTGATTTTTATGTTATTAGAAAGTCTGTATATTGTTGAATAGTTTCCATGTAACACATTATAAAATTATAATTTTAGGTATTATATAAAAAAATTTTTTAAAACTTTTTTTTAAAGATTTTTTTTAACAAAATATTAAGAATGAAATTGATAGAACCCAAAGAAAAGGAAATTGCTACATGCAAAATGTGCAGGAAGAACTAATCTACAAAATAAAAAAAAAATTGTACTGATATCTTTATTAGTTTTTGAGATAAATGTACCTTTATGTGAAAAAACTAGATTTTCGGAAAAACTCATTCGAAACAAAAAAACATGTTATAATACAAGTTAAGCCTACCTCTAATGCATTCCTGCCCCATAAGTTGGGTTTTCTGGATCCTCTAGCTCTTCAAATTCATCCTCTATCCTTTTCTTTGCAATGGCAAGTTGTTTTCTGCATCTTTTTTCTATATCTTGCTGAGCTTTTTCAGCTTTTTGTATTCGGCGTAAATCTTGATGCTTCATTTCTTGCACACATCTAGAGCCAGGATTGATACCAAACCGTTCTTACATTTATTTCCGACCTACCATTAGCTAACTGCTGGCTATTCTTTGAAGTTACTTCATAACCACACTCATTGCACTGTATACATACTGTTAGGCCTAAGCCTAATCTGTTCTTTCCGCGAATTGAAAGTGAGCCATTGCATTGTACGCACACTGCGATGTCAGACAAAAGTGATTCAAGGCTATGTAAATTTATTATGTCGTTGCAGTTCTCATCATACATATCATACTCACTGTAGTAGTCTAGGTTACCTAATTTCTTTTTTGAGGAACTAGGCCTATCTGTGGTTTCACTAACTTCAGGTAAAGAGCTATTCACAGGGGGGTCAGTTGAGACTAGGCCTAGACTTGTGCTAGGGATAGGTTCACTGTCACTTTCTAAATTAGGCCTACAATCACCAGACACTTTTCTAATTTTCTGTACTGGAGTTCCATTGAAAACATGTTTTCTTCTCTTAAAAACTTTTGTTGGAGCCCTAGGCATTTTGTCTAAGATAAAAAATACAACAAAAACAACAATCACAACTACTAGAACACTTTTAATACTTTGGAATAGCGGTAAACAATAACAATATTCACACTACATGATCTACAGACAGCTGGGAGCAGTGCTGCCAATGATAAAATCAAAATAATGTAGACAGCCAGTAAAATAATCAGCAGAACAGTACTATAACAAATAAATGAACGCCTAGCGCCCTCTTAGGTTGAAGAATTCTTATGATATACGTTTGGAAATTTATCCATAACTTTTTTAATAATTTACAGAAATCAAAAAACTAAACGATCTTTTAAAGCTAATTAAATTTGGAATAAAAATCAATGATAAAAAAAAAATCAATATTTTTTACCATAATTGGGGCCGACCCCCCTTAAGAGAAAACTAGAATCTACTGATGAAGGTGAGCTTAATCACCCTTCTACTAGCAATTCCGTTAAAGTAAATGTAAAGAAAGGGAAAAAAATATTTCGAAAATATTGTCCTGAATACCTCCAATACGGATTTACGTTTATAGGTACGGATGACGAACCTATACCCCAATGCGTACTTTGTTTCGAAACCTTAGCTAACGAAAGTATGAAGCCTTCAAAACTTCAGAGGCACATTTCAACAAAACATCCTGAATGCTTGAATAAACCTTTGATATTTTTCCAAAATAAAAAAACAGAATTATTTTCGACTCGGTCGATTATGGAGAACGTGACGTTGGGGCAAGGTAATACAAAAATTACCATGGCCTCATACCAGCTGTCTTTGTTAATAGCAAAAAATGGCGCTCCGCACACAGCTGGCGAGAATCTTATTTTGCCTGGCGCAAAAATAATTTCGTCACTTCTGCTTGACAAAAAAGCAGGCCAACAGATAGGTCAAATATCTCTATCCAACACTACAGTGAAACGTAAAATCGAGGAAATGTCTGTGAACGTAAAGGAGAATTTAATATCTGCTATGAAAGAAAGTAACTTCTATGCTTTGCAATTGGACGAAAGTACAGATATTGCTGACAATGCTAATTTGTTATGTTTTGTAAGGTTTTATTTCAATAAATCAGTTGAAGAAGAAATGCTATTTTGCCAGCCACTAAAAACCAGTACAACTGGCCAAGACATTTTCGATACCTTGGATAGTTTCATTCGAAAAAATGGAATTATTTGGTCAAAATGTGTCGGGCTTACAACCGATGGAGCTCGTGCTATGTCGGGAAAATATACGGGACTAGTTGCTAAAGTCAAGGAAGTAGCTCCGTTAGTTGAATTCACTGTAGCATTCATAGGGAGGCATTGGCGATTAAGGGAATGAATCCAGACCTCAGAAGCACACTTGATGACGCTGTAAAAATTGTAAACTTAATCAAAGCACAATCTAAAAACTCGAGGATGTTCGCTGTAATGTGCGATGAAATGGGAAGCGACCATAAGCACTTGTTACTACATTGTGAAGTGCGTTGGTTGTCACGGGGCAAGGTGCTTTCCAGATTATTCGAACTTTGAGATGAAGTTAGATTATTTTTGGTTCAATTGGAACACGATGGCAAAGAAAAAGCCAAAAATTTTCTCCGCTATTGTCTCAATGATGAGACTTGGCTGTAACAGGTCCACCAAATTGACGAATAAATTAATTAAATTAAATAAATGATACATTATTTTGTTGAAGAAATAAACATATTTAATTAAAATAAACAACAAACATTCAGAAAATATTCTGAAATCGTTGTAAGTAAATAACCTGCCAGTTAGGAAAGTGGATGGAGACATCGTGACAGATGTTTTCTAAGAATTGAATAAACAACATTCTTTCCGTTATTGTTTGGAAGGGTGGGGCATGTCTGTTTTCGACTAATTTCTCAGAAGAAGAGTCCACATGGCAAACCCAAAGGGGAGTCACTGTGACCAAGCAGAAGTCGAATCCAAACAACGTGTTTAGTAAAAAGGATGACCGGCGAGTGCAGCACCTGTCGGGGACGAACTGTATGGAAGAGGCATAAAATTGAATATTCAACGGAAAATAACGTAAGTGGGGGGAACCCAAGCTGAGCGTCCTGAAAGCATCACTCACCCCACTCTGCAATCATCTTTAGAAGAACTAACACTGGACAAGGTGTTCCTCCGGGCCGAATACAATGTGACCGCGTGTGAACGTGTTAAAGATAACTAAATTCTTTGGAATAACAACAAATAATTGTTTTTAATGAAAGATTTAATTAAATGTAATACTTTTTATGCAGTTTTAAAGGTTTGAATTTAGCGAGATATTAACGTATAAAGAACAACCGCGTGGTGCAACAGAAACAACGAAGTTTACAGATAAGTTTAGTTATAAATCTAGTATAAGTCATGTTTTGGAAATCAATTTTGAAATAATTAATTGAATTCATTTTATAATAATATGATTTGAAAAAGTAAAGTAAAAAAGAATCAAAGAAATGTATCAATAAACTAGTTTTGTCAAACCAGTCTTAATCTATTGTATTTTACAGCTCCACCAATTTACCCACATACACGACCCTGAGATCATAAAAAATAAATACATTCTCAACCCTGAAATAAATCCTTACGCCAAGAAAATTATATATTATCATAGATATGCTGATGACATTCTTTGTCTATTCAACGGAAACCAAAGACAAATAGATCTATTAGAAATCTTTCTGAACAAAATTCATCCTAACTTAAAATTTACAACAGAAATAGAAAAATCTAACAACATAAACTTTCTTGACCTTACCATAACTAAAAAAGATAACAAACACCAATTCAAAATTTATCGTAAACCAACATCAACAAATCAAATAATTCACAATACATCCAATCATCCAACTTCACACAAATTAGCAGCCTTCCACAGTATGTCTCATAGACTACTGAATACACCTCTTACAGAAGAAGATTACCAAGAAGAAATCTACATTATCAAACAAATTGCTGTCGATAATGGATATCAAGCAAATTTAATAAGTAAATTAATTAATAAACACAGCAAGAAAACTCTTGATTCTAAAACTAAAGAAAAAAATAACTACATTCAAATGACCTATCATGGAGATATTAACAAATCTTTACATAACATATTCTCCAAACAAGGATATAAAATTACATATAGAACGAAGAACAGTATCAAACATATACTACAGCATAACTACTCTACTAAAAATAATGAAAACAAATACAATAATTCTGGAATTTATAAAATTAAATGTTCAACTTGTCCTAAATATTACATTGGCCAAACAGGAAGAAGTTTTAATAGAAGATTCAAGGAACATATACCAAAAAACAAACATCAAAATTTATCAACATTTGCTGAACATTTAATACAAGAAAACCATAATATTTCATCAATTGAAGAAAATTTAGACATTATCCATTTTGCACCTAAAAGTAAAAAACTAGATGCCATTGAAAAATTTTACATATACAAAAACACAAAAGAAAACCCATCATTATTACTCAACGATCAAATAAAATTTCACTCAAATATTATGTTTGATTCTATCATGAAGATGCAAAATTATAAAATTTAACAAGATCTACAACTTATCCATCTACAATTTTATTTAAATTTTTATAGTGTCAGCTGTTAAATTAATTATTCTAAAGATATATTTATAACCCTATTTGTATTCTATGTTAAACTGATGATAGTCTTTCGAGACCGAAATCGATTTTAAACATTAAAAACATCAAGAAAAAAGATTGCTAAGTGTGGTTCTTTATATATATATATATATATATATATATATATATATATATATATATATATATAAAATAAATTTTAATTTAGCATAAATTATTTTATCAAATTATTAACCCTTAATAGGTCGCGCGTTGTACAAACCTCCGCAAGAATTATATTTATTCGTGTAAATTTGTTGCGGTAACTTCTCTCATCCCCTCCACCCGGCATATCCTCCCCCACCTTCCCCTCCACCCCCACAACAAAGAAGAGCCAGTTTAGTCAAGGCCACTGCCGTGGGCGTATCAATCTGTGAGTGGTGCGGTCTATTGTACTCCACGCGACAATAGACAAAGATATGGGTTTATTATTTAAATATGTAATAAACAACTCTATTTTTAAAACTTTCAGTATACATTTGTAAATATATAAACAGTATTGTTTTAGTGGGTTTTTTCTTATTAAACTGATATTGATACTTTTCATTCATCTACAAATTGCAGTAAACTAAATTTAAACACTTATTGTATGCTTATGGTTATAGTTTCTTTAATAAATGCATTATTAAAAACTAAGATATTTTGTTTAAATCACTTCCTATATCATTATTTCTATTAATTAAATGAAATATTTATAAATGATTGACATTTATTAGGTTAAACAAGTTAAAATGAGCATTGCGGTCTTTTGTACACCACGCGACCCATTACGGTACAATGAGAGGCGCGACTTACTAAGGGTTAAAAAAAATTTTAACTTAAAGTAACATAGCTAAGAAAGCAGATGGTTACATGGCTGATAAAACTGGCATACCTAACTGACATTTTTAGCTCTCTGAACATCCTTAATTTAACATTACAAGGAGAAGATATACATTGTTTCTTCGTTCAAGAAAAAGTAGAATCTACTATTATAAAAATTAATAGATGGTATAAAAAGGTCCAAGAAGATAAATTTGATGCTTTCCCATTAATGCACGAATTTGTGGATTTCCATGAGCTGAAAGTCGATCCAAGAACTTCAGAGATTATACTTGAACACCTACAAGGCCTGTCATCCAAACTGAGGCGCTACTTTCCACCAATAGCGGCCACTAATAAGTGGATACAAAATCCATTTGACGAGGATAATTTAAAGAACGTCAACTTATCAGCAGCCCAGGTACGTACATTTTTATTTTCTCTTCTTTTTTATAATTTTGTAATTATAATTTTTAAACAAAATTTTTTATTCATATTATAATATTTTATTCTTATTAAATATCCAATCTTATCCTATAGTTTTCTTAATTTTCTATGATAGCTATCACCTTCTATTTAGTTTTTTTTTCTTTCAGGAAGACACTTTAATTGAGTTGTCCTGTGATTCTACCATGAAGACAATGTTTAAAGAGAAAAGTTTGACTTCATTTTGGCTGAATGTTAATCCAAGCTATACAGCTTTATATGAAAAGGCAATACGATTCTTAATTGTGTTTTCGACAACTTATCTTTGTGAGCGTGCCTTTTCAACCTTGGTGCACATCAAAAATAAATACAGAAACAGACTGGACGTTGAAAGTAACTTGCGCCTCAAAATATCTAATTTTAGTCCTGACATTGAATCGCTAGTTAAGTCAAAACAATGCCAGAAATCGCATTAGCCCTTAGAGACAAATTATTTGTAATATTGAGTAATCAATAAACTCTAATTTTTTTTCATTACTAAGCTATGTACTTATTTATTTACATTGTCCCTCTTCATATTTTTTTTGGTATTTTTAGTTTCAACTTCATATGATTGAACACATTTATATAGATATAAATCATGTGTATTGCATATAAATGTGAAAAAACACATGTATATGGGGTATGGGTTGCAAAAATGAAAAAAACATCAAAAGGTGGGTCGCCATACATAAAAGGTTGGGAAACGCTGCTCTACAGCAAGAAGTTAGGCAGCTACACACTTCACCATAACCCTGCCACAACCTCAGTAACTTTCCACCACTCGCCTCGCCTATTTCCTTGCATAAAACTGTTGTAAATGGTCAATCATCAGAATTATCTTTTTTAGCAATAAATCAAACCAAGTCTCTGACACCTTAAACCAGCCTCAAATTAACTGTTCAATATTTAAATGTAGTGTAAAACTCTGTTTATCTGATTATATAGAAACACAAAGCGGGTCTTGGCTTATGCACATAAATATGCAAGGGGGAATAACCGATAAAATTAATGAACTTCAAATTATACTCAGTAGATTTAATGTTAAAGTAGTTTGTATAAACGAGCACTGGCTTAAGGAACAGCAAAGATTTGTTTTGAATTCTATGTTAAGTTTAAGTTTAGCTGCAGTGTATTATAGAAAACAAAGTATTAAGGGAGGTTCCTGTATTTTAGTTGATGATAGTTTGAGTAATTTTGTAAGGAAGGATTTGACTATGTATAATCAAGATTTCTTATTTGAACTGTCATGTATTGAAATTCCAATTTTAAATGCAGTAATCATTTCTCTTTATCGTATACCTGACAAAAGTAATGTTCCAATATTTCTTGATAAACTCGAAAAATTGTTAATATCATTGCAAAAGGACATCAAACATAAGCAAATTTATATTGCTGCTGATTTTAATATAGATATATCAATCACAACTAAAGATTCGGATATTAAATCCTCCTTTTAAAATTTAATTGAATCTTACGGTTTTACAGTAAACTTCTTTACACCAACTAGGATAACTCAAACATCTAAGACCTGTTGGTTGGGTAATACCATTGTACGTGTATGGGAGGGTGGGTGTGTCAATACCATTGTACGTGTATGTGTGGGTGGGTGGCTCAATACCACTTTACGTGTATGGGTGGGTGGGTGGGTCAATACCAATGTACGTGTATGGGTGGGTGGGTGGGTCTATACCATTGTACGTGTATTGGTGGGTGGGCAGGTCAATACAACCAAAGCTCCGCCTTCGCCTCCCCGGCTCCCTCCTCTTGACCAACCTCAACACACTCCGGAGCCTCGACAATGACAAACTCACCTTCGTCTGCTACAGGACAGGACGTGTCTTCGATATTTGAGAAGAAAACACCCTGATCAAGTTCATAAACATCAGCGTCAAGCAAGTCCTGTATACTCTCAGACATAGGAGGAGCAGAAGGAGCAATCAACTGCATCTCCTCAAGGTCGTCATCATCAAAGAACGATCCAACATCTTCCTCATTGCCATCAAAAATCATAGTTTTATCCAGCTCCTTTTCCAGATCCTCCATAAGACTACCAACATCTCTACCCTTATCATCAAAAATACATATCTCAACATCCACTTCACACTTTTTAACAATATCTCTAACACATGAAACAAAAATCTTTACAGGAACACGGTCACGAACACACCCAGCTGGAGGCAGATACAGCTTCTTTATGTTATTGACCATTATGTACCGACATAATTAAAAAAAAACACGAAAAATAATATGGATACTTAAATGATTTATATACACGACTCCAGATTCCAGGTTTATCATAATGTTTAGGTTTAGTAATCATTCCCACAATTTTGTTCCCATTATAGTCCTGAACTGTCAAATTACCACAGAGTCTCAAGTCAGGATCCACCACACATGCTCTAGTAGGTTTCTCCACCATGTCGGCAAAAACAGTAGCAACCCCGGCCGACATATGCTTCGGATCTCCAAAGTTCGCAGAGATGCAGTGAGCAAAGACACAACTTCGCTCAGACTGCAACAACTCCCGGAAGTCCTTCCTCGAGACAGTGACTCGAAACCTTTTATCAACACTCAAATCCCCTGACAAAAATTTACTGTCCAATACATCATAATGGACTCCATTATACCTTAAATGGATAGACCTAGAATCTGGTAACCCACAAAACACACGATAGTGAACTTCAGCACCAGCTTCACCATCCACATGATGAATACACACATCTAAATTAAACTCATAACAGAAAAGCTGGATAACCCCAAAACCTCCCCACTGACCTTCAGTCAACTCAGAGTCCAACGAGTCAACATTCTTCTTCACTACATCGTAGTGCGGTGACGTCAAAAGTTGTTGTCTCAGAAGTTTAGGGGTACTATCAACACCGGCTGCTTTTATAAGAGCCCAGAAACAACACTCCCCGTTACTACCATCAATTCTTTAAATTCTATCAAAAATCTTTTTACATTTAACTATAACTTGAATGGGCCTGACGTCTTTATTGTCCACAAAATTTACATCCCCGCGTGGATCATCAACAATCTAGTAGTCTATGTCCTGAACAACATGCTCTCGCTTGGTCACAACAAAACCATCCGAATCAGCGGTGGTGACATCAGGAAAACCCGCATCCTTCACTGTAGTGTCTACACGGTTCGATCCATCGTCACGCTCCCCAGAAACCGGACCACAGGTGTCTGCATCCTTCACTGTAGGTCTCTCGCAGTTCACCGATGGACCCGACTCACTGGGTACTACACGCCAATCGTCGACCATACTCTCGCATACAGCCCGTACATGATCCGTCAATTCCTCCTCCTCCGACGAGATTCGCTCTGGTTCGCGGAGCATGTCTCTGATGCTTACTTCGGGTTGGTTGATCAACTGGTCAACGAGAGCGGGGACAACGTCCTCGTATGGTATTGCCTCCACAGCGGACTGTATGTCCACGTTGAAAGCAGACGGGTAGTCACAAGCGATTCTGAACCTAGCAGCAAACAACAGCATACCCTTCAGAAGAGAGCCTTCTGCTTCATCGTCCTGAACGTGGTTGGCCATTATTTCTTGATACTTATTTCTAAGTTTCTTGAAGGCTCTGATGATGATGTTTGTATCGCCCTTCAGCCGCTGGTCCTGCTCGTCGGCAGTAATTTCTGACAGCAACTTGTTACCCATCCATCTCCTCCGGTACGCTACGCAGTACAAAGCGCAAGAAAAAGCCTCAAACTCTTCCACACTCAACCTGTCTCCGCCAACAACGTCCACTCCGTTGACTATGACCCGGGAGTTGAGAGACCTGACATACTCGTACACAGCTTGTATGCTGAACTTGTTGGCGTTCATCCCCAAAAGATGAGTCAAGGCGAAATCGTAGAGCCTACGGCTCACGAGGAACTTCATGGGCTTGTACTGGAACCTGATCTTGTGTGCGACTGAGGAGGCAGAATTATGAATGCCGTAGTCGTAGTATTTCACCACAACCTTTTCTCTGTTATCTAACCAGACAAAATGAGTGAGCTTTCCATGTGGGAGGTTCGGCACCATGTTCTTTAGAATTCTTATATACAAGCACCCATTTCTGTTGTCCACGACCTCAAGAAAGTAGATATTACCTCTAGTAGAAACAAGTACCGACCCGGTGCACACTTTCACGTATGTACTTAGTACATGGTGATAGTTCGAGGGATTGGTCATTTTTAAACGAAAATTTGATTTTTTCCACGCCGTTTTCAAAGTATTTTCTCCAAATGCAATTTTGATGTGGGACCTCGCCCGTTGCAGAAACCAATATGTTGGGGTCGAACATCACAACGATCATCCCATCCAGAGCCTCCGATGTATCCATGGCATCAGCTATGTCCACTGTGGTCATGTCATAGCTTGAATGAACGAGCATGACAGAGTCTGCTGTGACTGGACATTCCTGTGCCACCCGATCACAGACCAGCTTGCGGAAGGTGGCGTCATCCGCCCACCTGAGCTTTCCTCTTTTGAACTCTCTCAACTTTACAAGCCTGGTCGTGAACCTCATCGAATCTCGGGTGTCCAGGATAGGACAACAGGAGTGAATATTCTCCCTAGATCTTTCCAGGTGGGTGACAAAGTTTCCTCCAATGTACTCCTCTGTGGATTATTTCATATATACACTATAACAAATGCAATATTTCATATATACACTATAAGAATGCAATAGTTCATATGCATATGTTACCGGACAAACCCGATTTTAGGACAAACTAGTTTGGACTAGGAAGATCTAGTTTTTCCTGACCGCCCTAGGATAAACTAGTTTGGCCTTATTGATTACAGGCTGAACTGGTTTGGCCGGGTGGCGTTAGGATAAATCAGATTTGCCTGCTTTAGACCAGGCCAAACTAGTGTGTTCAAACTATTACTAGAGTATCATAAAAAGTTTAAGGGTAATGAATAATTAACATCTCGATATTCTGAGGAACAAAACTAAACGTATTTATTGTTTACTTATTGTTACATGACAAACTGGAATGACATTTAGAATTGCACAGTAAATTTTTCTTTTTGCAAAGGCATCTATTTGTTTTGCAGACTGTTTTACACGAACATTTTACAAATCCTTGACCGCTACCAATGGAATGTTTTGTTGCTGCCGTTCTCAAAGAAATCTCATTCTCCATATTCACGTCATTTTCAGTAATGAATCTTTGGGCGCTCACGTCAAACTGGGTTCTGGAAAAATTCCGCAAATTGTATTCTTGATAAACAATTATGTAAACTTTTAACATTTGTAACCTTATTGTAAACTTATTTTTAGGCTTGTTTTAATGAAAAAGTCATTGAATTATGGTAAAAATTATGGGCGTTGTGGGTAAAATTGTGAGAGCAAACACGGGTTTAAAAAACGTTTTTAAAACTATATTTTGCATTAAACAAATTTTTAAGCCCAATTAAAAATGCACTTAATATAATATACTAAATAAATTAAACGTAGGCCTACCTGCAATAGAGTCTTTGAAGAATTCCATGTTTCGTTCCAATTTTGTGCAGCCCCTCATCAGTGATATCAATAACAACACCAATGATATTCCTTAGGTCAACCTTAGACTTGTCAACATCGGCAATGGGTATCATGACGTTATCTCCAATATTGGCTGGTGGATGTGACTTATCACTGAGTGATTTCATTTTTTTGCTTGCTTTCTTAGACCTTCAGCAGCGGTTTTTCTTGAATGTTTTATTTTATTGTCAGTTGAGGTATGGCGCTTAACCATATTTTCATCTTCTTCCATTAAGCTATCATCAGCTGTTTCACTTGCAGGTGTTAGGTCATTGTTTATAACCTTTGTAAGATCTTCCTCATCATTTATATCTTTCAAAATTTCAGAGGGCAGAGAAGAAGTAGAGAGTCCGACTCTAGGATCCATGCCAAACATAGCTTTATAAGGGGATTGTTTAATACCAGAATGGAAAGCTCTGTTCTTCATGAATTGTACATACCGTAATTCCTCCGACCACTTTGTTGTCTTGTTATCAGCCATCCAAGATGCGAGCATGTTTTCGATGTCTTGATTGGCTCTTTCAACTGAGCCCTGACTTTGGCTGTGCCGAGGTTTACCATGCACAATTTATAACTCTGGCCACAACTGTGTTACTTCAGAAATAACTTTATTAACAAATATCCTTCCATTGTCAGACTGTAGAATACACGGGGCTCCTAAAGTTAAAAAGATATCATTCAGTTGGTAGGCAACTTCCTCAGCTCTTTTGCTTTGCAATGGACGAAGCAAAACAAATTTTGTTAAGTGATCTTGGTAAACCATTATAAACTTAAATTTATTATCTAGTTGAGTCTGAAAATCGATAAGATCGACTTGGCACCTATTATTCATTTCCGAATGTAAAATTGGTTTTGAGACTAAACCTCGTTTCTTTTTGGTTTTTTTCATGTGACATACTTGGCACATTGACAAATAAAGCTGTATTTCTTCCTTTGTAATATTGGCATATTTCTTTGACGTTTCGGCTAGCATTCTATCGCGGCCACCGAGACCAACTGCCACGTGAGCAGCATCGATAACATCGTACATCTACCGTGAGATAGTACTTGATGTCTTCGTTTCTCTCACCGGCCGCCACCAATTTTTTTACCCCTCCAATGTCAATTACACTAAATCGTTTCAGGCGTCTCTGCTGCAACGGTGTCTTCTTATGTGTGTTTGCAGCAGTTTCGACTTCATTTATAAGTTGTTGGTACTTATCTTTTGTCAATACGTTGAAATGTGTTGATTTCTCGTTTTCGCTTTGTAAAACTTTAGTCATGAACCTTTCTCTCCATTCTTTCTGGCTATGCCCACCACTAACAGAATATTCCTCCATAGTCCCACCTACTTAAGTAAACGTTACTTGTACCACTCTTTTAGCTCACACACGACACACTCCAAAGCACGGTGCAAAGCACAATGAACAACTAAGACGCACTCAGATTCGCACTCCACGCACCCCGGATACTGACTGACTGACTGAGCGAGTGAGCGGTAGAAACAATTTAATGCGACGAGCACGTCAAGACTTGCAACCCCCACCCCACGGCTGCAGCAGCAACTAGATAAGAGTTCGGCCTGACCTTGAACCCGGCAAAACTAGTTTATCCGTACGCTACCCGGCCAAACTAGTTTGGCCTAACAATTCAACCAGGCTAAACTAGTTTATCCTAACGCTATTAGGCCCAAGTAGTTTAGCCTGGGGAAAATAAGGCTAAACACTTGTCCACTATTATAATTAGGCACATAGGAGACACGTTTTTTTTTCAGCATTTCTGTACTTTTTAACATATCGCTCAAGTGTTTTTCTGTCTATATTGAAATCAGTTGCCGTAGATCGAACACTCTGACCCCGCTCCACCACCATTAGAACAGCCGCCCGCTTGTGTTCTGGATTATGTTTGGTTCTTCTTTTTCCTTGCTCCTTCGGCTTCCAAAAGAACGGCATTCTGAAACAATTCCACACATTATTATAACAATCTCCTGAAACTGATTGTACATGAGAAGAAATGAATTATATGCCGAAAAAAAAAAAAAAAAAAATTTAATACTAGCCTAGCTCGTGAAATTTGACAAGTAAATAATTTATGTATTTCTTTAAATGTAAATCCAGGCATTGATTTCAATCCTTTTTGATCTAGGCTACATCTTCAAGCAAAATTATTTTGTAGGCCTAGGTTTTGTTAAGACTGTTTAAGAAGTAGGCCTATGCCAGAAATGTTTAAATTAAATTTATTGCATTTAGATAGGTTTTCTATAATGAAATACCTCATAAGGGAGGATTGACCATATGGACAACCCTCCCTGATTAAAGGTGGGTCATGCCTCCCTGAAAGCACATTTTTACTAGATCTGCTTCTCAACTCTTGTGTTTTGAGGTTAAATGTTCAACTGCCACATCTCTATAAAGCTTATATCCTGTACTATAAAACAAGTTTATGACCTGAGTTGAATTATATAAACTAAAAGAACTATTATATTACAAATGTTGCTTGAAACTTACACATGAAAAGTGAAGAAAAACTTGAAACAGCAATGTAGACCAAACTAGAGCTGCTGCAAC
>JAQJVL010005389.1:0-35746 GCA_035578905.1 Stictocephala bisonia | reverse complement strand
AAGAAAAAAAATTAGCAACTAAAAATATAATTTGGGTTTTTTTTTACCATAAATGAGCACATAGTGAAAAATAGGCAACAGATAAATGGTGCTTTAAGGGTTAAATAATAAGCAACTAAAAAATGTTGCCTATTATAATGGCATTGTTGATCAAAGTATAAAATGATGGCTGAAAACAGAATAGTCAGCTGGCAGGTTTTCTGCCTAACCTAACCTAGAGCGCTTGGTTCTCTCAATGTTTTCTACTAGTTTAGGTGGGAAACCTATATTTCTTACAATCAGCTATGCAGTTTGCCACTGTCAAATTATTTCTTGCACATGCGCTTCATCACATTAAACTGTGATTAACTGCCTGTGAGTTGCTGCTATAACTGACGTCATGGCATTTCCCACGACCAATTCAAGTTCCTGCTGGCCAGACGAGGAAACTCCAGCGATGACTTTCTTTGTGCAAACAGCCAACTCAGACCTAAGAGAAGGATAGACTGTACTACTGAATGCAATGAATGTGATGTTGGGTTTTGTTGAGGGTAGATACCGATGTTTTGTTGAGGACTACCATACAAAACAAGTATTATAATAAAATGTGAAAATGTCAACTATTTTGCATAAAAATATGTTACTTTATTCATTTGTGTCAATATTAAACACTACTTGTTCATTTACTAAAGATTTAAGGATTTCTTTTCTTACTCATTTTGAAATTTTTTTAGTTTAATAGAGTTAATCCTTTTGGGTAAATATATAGTGCCGTTTCAGAACAGCGGTACTCCTTAAAGGCTTAGTAACAAAATATTTTTGTTTATGATAAGGAAATATTACAGATAATTACAACAAGTTATCATTCTGTCAGTATATTTTTATCAGTCTTTTGTTAGAATTAATTTGCAATGACTTATGTTTTACAGCCTGCGATGAGTGAGGCATCCTATGTAGAAGATACTATATCCCAGGTTGAGCCCCCAGAAGTGGCGGAAATGCGCTCTACAGGCTCTATAGGTGCCAGAGTGTACATGACATACTTAACTGCCGGTGGTAACTGCTGCACAATGATGTTCCTCCAGGTGATGTTCGTGCTGACTCAGGTCATGATCAGCAGTGGAGACTATTGGTTAACTTACTGGTAGGTTTTTTGAGCTTTATACAAATTTAAGTTTGGAGCACTAGGCTTAGTACATAGTGATAGAAAAGGAAAGCAGCATAGCTGGTAAACCATAGACGAATACATACACAAAACACATGAACAGAATAGATACAGTTTGGTAAACTACGAGGGTCATTTTTAAAGTAAAAACCGTTTTCAAATAGCGTAAGAGAAACTTTATTTATAGATATAAATGATATTACAAACTAAAATATGAATATTTTTTCACTTTTCTATGTAGTCACCATTAACATCGACACATTTTTGAAGTCGTGGTACCAGCTTTTGGATCCCATCATCAAAGAACTCTCCCGCCTGACTGATAAACCAGTTCGTAACTGTTTCTTTTAACATGTCATCATTTTCCAAGCACTTTCCACCAAGAAATTCCTTAAGTTTTGGAAAAAGGTGAAAATCAGATGGTGCTAAGTCAGGACTGTATGGTGGATGATCCAGTATTTCCCAACAAAACTTGTCCAGTTGCGTCTGTGTCCTTGCCGCAACATGAGGCCGAGCGTTGTCGTGAAGCAGAATGACGCCGCTAGAGAGCAGGCCCTGTCGGTGGTTTTGAATAGCGCGCCTAAACTTCAATAATGTTTTGCAATATCTTTCAGCATTTATTGTCATTCCTCGTGGCAGAAAGTCTCTCAGAAGAATACCCTTTTGGTCCCAAAAAACTGTGGCCATGATTTTTCTTGTTGAAGGTTCTTGCTTGAATTTTCTTGGTTTCGTCGGGGAGTTTGAATGATGCCATTCACTGGATTGACGTTTCGTATCAGGAGTATAGTATACAACCCACGTTTCATCACCAGTCACAATGTGACTTAGAACTCATCACCATCTCTGTGATAGCGCTCCAAAAATCTCAAAGAATATGCCATACGCTTTGCTTTGTGTTCTTGTGTCAACATTTGTGGCACCCATCTCGCACACATTTTTTTGTAATGCAGTTTCAGTAACAATGTTGTAAACTACTGATCTTGAAACTTGGGAAAATTTCTGACCAAGTTTGTTAATATTGAAGCGCCGATTTTGGCGAATTTCCTCATCAAATTTTTGTGCCAACTCTTCATTGATGACAGTAGGCCGTCCAGGTCGTTCTTCGTCATGAACACTTGTCCTTCCTTTATTAAAAAGCCTACACCATTTTCGCACATTTCTATCATTCATAACACCCTCACCGTAAACTTCAAGAAGCTGTCGGTGAATTTCAGCAGGACAAACATTTTTTGCGTTTAAAAACCGAATAACTGAGCGTATTTCACAGTCGGCATAATTATTGATTGACATTGCGACAAACATAGCAGTATAACCACACAACAACCAGCATCGGCAGAGACGTGAAACGTAATGGCGGCGTTGACGGATACAGGCCAGGAAGTGTTATTATTATTTTTCTCAGTGTTTCTTGTTACAGAGCCGACTGGGGTAGAGTGTATTATGGGTAGGCTATATTCTCCCATGTGAGATCTTAATCCACCAATCCTATTAGCATCCTTAGATTTATTATTTAATAAATTAACTTTTCTTTCTAACATTATTATTGCTTCTTCTTTTTTTAAGATCATAGTTTCAAGCTGAAATGTATGGCTCTTAAGATGTTTAATTACTTCATTTGCCTCATTCAAGTCCTCTGTTAGTGTTTTAATAATCTCATTTTGCGTCTCAAGCTCCTGTGTTACATCATTACTAATTTCTATTGCTTCCCTATCGTTCCCTAAAGTAACATCAACAGACAGACATTGATTGCAAATCCATTTTTTATAGGATTTTTTCAGGCTGTTAAATTCTTCTTGAAAAGAGAAGTACATTTTACATGATACCACTGTGTACACATTCCCTTACATAGAACAGAGGGACTTATTTTAGTTATATTTTTTGTGCATTGTCCACAGGGATATTTCTGAGTTTTATTTTTCATTATTTTATATGTACAGTATATTTACACCTCAGATGATATGCTTCAGAATATTTTAATTTTTGTCTTTAGAACTCACCAAAAACAAAAAATCAATTAATGTGTATTAATTAGAAAGTATAATCAATCATTCACAACTGCTTACACCAAAGCAGTCCCGGGTATGAGTATAGGTCAGTTCATTGATTGATAATGAGACTGACCTTGAAGATAAGCATGGGTGGCTATTGTTATCAATGTCAATGTTATGACTGTCTGGCCATACACAGCTGTTACAGCCTCTACGTCACCAGCAGTTACTGTTACAACCTGACTGTTGCAACTTGTCGAGATTCACTACTAGAATCAAAGTAGATCCAGTATATATGCCTTGTGATCAGGTTAATATAAATCATTAAATTTGAATTTTTTTATCCAGTCAAATATTAGATAATAGTCAAATTTGATGTCTCCAAAGTGTCTTCTATTAGTAGCTATTGTTTAAAGGTGAAAATTTTAATAATAAAAATGGCATAAAAACATGTGCTTTAGTCCAGGGTGAGTATGTTGATAGTTTTATATTCAATTTAAGTTTATTTACTACAAATTTAATCAGAAACTATGGACTCACGGCCAGCTATTGTTTCAAGACAATACATTTATTCACACAAAACACTCGCTAATTTTGTAACATTACTACTACTGTTATACTATTATATTATACTACTATTTATAAAAAAAGGTAGCACTGTAAAATTAAACTGTAGCACTAGTACTTGATTATCACTAGTCATATTTTTGTTGTTTCAGGGTTAATATTGAGGAGGATTTATTGAAAGGACCTGTATTGTTCAACTCATCACTGTTAGATTCAGTGAATAGCTCGTCACTGCCAGATTCAATAAATAGCTCATCACTGCCAGATTCAATCAACAACACCACCCACTTCACAGACTCCCTACTAGGTGTAAGCTTGACACGTGATGTCTGCGTCTACGTATTCTCAGCCATCATGTTCACCACTGTCGTCATTACCTTGGTCCGCTCATTCATGTTTTTCTTCATGTGTATGCGGTCGTCCCAAAAACTCCATGACCGAATGTTTGATTCCATTACACGAGCTACCATGTACTTCTTCAATACCAACTCTTCTGGTATGTGTGAGAGTTTATAGTGTTGAGTTTTACGAATAGCATAATCACTAGTATACAAAATTAAAGTAATTGGTGTTTAATATAAATTAATCGTTCAGCATCAGAATTATTTTATATGTTCAATGTTTATTATTCAATGTTTTAATTATTTTTCAATTTAATAGTATGTATTTCTTAAATTTTCAGTGATTTAATGAACTGAATTTTGCTCCTTTTCAAAAACATTTGTTTTGATGAATCATTGGTAGGAATGAAAAACATGTGCCCAGTACATACAGTATCTACCAAACAAAAAGCACAAACAATTTGGTATAAAAAAGTTTGAACTGTATGACAGTCTACTAATTATGTTTGCCTTATCAAATTCTATAGTGAGAAAAGCTTTCTGAATACAGATGACAATACTCCATTTACTGAATAAGTTATTTTTTATTTATTGACTAAGATCTATGTTTTATATAATTGTTTTTTTTTTTTTTTAATTTTTTAATTTATAAGACACCGATCGTCAAGATATGAGCAAATATGGATTTCGAATGAGTGTAGATGAGCGAATGTAGTCATTGTTACAAACTAAGGCCGACTATTCCTTAGAAAGTGTCATTAATTAATAGCCCAATGACAAATGAACAGCCGGTGGTTATCAGCTGATCCTTATCAAAATGTAACATGACTCTGATTGGGATCGAACTGAGAACCTTTAGCATATGATCTGGGATTGAACCAACTACGCTACAGACCAATTTTTTATACCAATAATTGGTATAAAAATTATCACTACTTTACCAACAATTTTTATACCAAGGTCCCTCTGGCATAAAACATTTTTGATTGGTGTTAAGGATTTCGATTAATAATGATTGTATTGTTCATATTCAAATTCATTTTGTTAAGCTCTCATATATCATATTCACTCATCATAAATTTATATAGTATACATATTCATAAGTTTTTAGTGTGCATTCTAGAGCCATCAATCATAAAGGCTGTGTCACCCTTATTACATTACTCCTTCATTCAAGCCCCAGTCCTTCTCTGTTCTCTCACTTTACAACCTCTATCTCACATTTCTCTTTTTTCTATTAATTTTGTATTCTCTAACAATAATTCTCTTTTCCCTAAACTAAATTGTATAACCCTTTTTTTTACTCATAAATTGCTGTGTTCAACGCCTATATTATATATATATATAAGTCATTCAGATAAGTTTATGACTAGACGGAATCTTATAATTGAAATTGTACAGTCTCTTGTAGAAACTGAAGAAGTCCAGCCAGACCATGACACCATTCTGCACAAAGACAAGTTACCTGGCAAAACAAAATGAAAGTGTATAATATGCTCATGCCCTAACAAACGATACAGAACAACATTTTACTGTCCAGATTACATTGTTGGTGTTCATAAACATTGCTTCCATAAACTAGATCACTACTAGAGGCCCACTTGGGGTGAGAGAAAGAGGGAAACCTTCTGAAAGTGACTCTGACTAAACGTTGAGGCTTTCCGTGTGTTGCATGTTATATATGTGTATATTTATTCTCAAGATTTACAACTATAATTAACCCTTACAAATTAAGTGTTTTTGTAATCTAAGATAATATTATGGGGTTGCAAACTTTGAAACAAAAATTGGTTTTTTCGTCAACTTTGAACTTATACAGTTTGGAAATTTACCAGGTATTTGAAATTTTTTTTATATATTATAGTATAGTTCATTACAAATAAAATGATGTTTGTAGTGAATCAAATAATGAATTTGTGTACATTTAAAGAAATATTTGCGTAACGGGTCAAAATGGCTGAACATTTTACGTTAAAACAGTGAACTCTAGGTGGGTTAAATATCTACTACTAAATGTGTACTGGACTGTTTTGCACATAATTTCTAAAGGGACAGTATTTAACCAGAGCACACACTTCAAAATCAGATTTCAAAGTTTTAAATTGCTTACTAGAAAGTTCACTCAAGTATTAATCAAATTTTTATAGAATTGGAAAAATTATTAAAATTAAGAGCCATTATAATCATTCTTAAATTCGTAACAAAAATAGATAGTTAACAGCTAGGGTAAATTTGAAAATATGATTGCTTTTCACTGATTAATTCTGTCTTGTAGGTCGAATTCTGAACAGATTTTCCAAAGACATGGGCTCCATTGATGAACAACTTCCAGCCACTCTCATAGATTGTCTACAGGTGATTAATAAGATTGTTATGTAATAGGCCAATAACATGACGACCATGGCGCAGTTGCGCTTCCAGTGGGAGAAAAAAAAAATTGTACTATGTACAGATGGCCTAGCCTAACTGTACTTGCCGACTCGACTGTACTAACCAGTATCAGGACGTACTATTATTTCATTTTTGTGTCCAAAGACCAATAAATATTTTAAACATACCTAAACAAATGTTTAAAGTTTCATTTATTCTTTAATAACATAACGTTATGATCACTCACATGTTACTAAAAGATATTTACCATATATTTTTAAAGTGTTGAAACCATATTTTATTTGTTTATTGTAATTGAGATTATTTACTTAAATAAGATATGTATTAAATTAGCAGTATTTAAATGTTACTATTAGTAAAGAGTCAATAATGTTTGTTAGAAATGTCTAGGCTTAGTAACAAACCGTAATAATTAGTTGCAATGGATTAGAAAGATAGGTAACTTTTACAAATGGAATAATTGATAAAAACTAATTTGTTACGGGTATATTTCTGTTACACCAGAAACTAATATTTTCTCTTTTTCATCAGCTGACCTCGGATCATCCGACTCTCTGGGTTATCCGACCATGCCTAATTCCGCTTATAGCCAAGCAGCGCACCAGCGTTATCTCTTGTTTTATTTCCTGTCACAACAAGCAGACATCCGCATTCCTTTTCTTTGTTTCATGCTCATGTTATTGTAGTTGACTGTAGTCTGCTGACCAGTTCAATGTAGCGTACATATAGCATAATACGGTCTGTGTGATCATACATATAACATAAAAACTACACATTTTATAAACTTAAGTTTAGGTTAAAGGGCACTAGGCCAGGAATTAGTATATTGGAGAGATAGGACATCAGCAAACTTACCTTAGAAGACAAGTTCACTAACACCAGAGTAGTAGTAACATACAGAAAAGAAACATACACAAAAGAAACATATGTGTGTTATGTGATTATTTTGTGTATGTTACTACTACTCTGGTGTTAGTGAACTTGTCTTCTAAGGTAAGTTTGCTGATGTCCTATCTCTCCAATATACATTTTATAAACTACGAGGGGTATCCAAAAAGTAAGTTTCCATTAATTATGAAAAAGTTAAAAAGACTCAAAAAATAACTGAAACACATTTATTCAACTTTTTACATCATACCTTATTTTTCTACATAGTTACCATCCCTTTCTAAACACTCTTGGTATCTAGGAAGTAGTTCTTTTATTCCAGCATCACAAAATTCACCCGCCAAATCTTTAAGCCAAGTATCCACCTCATTTTGAAGGTCATCGCTGTTGGCAAATCGCCGACCGCCAAGGTGTCTTTTGAGCTCCGGAAACAGATGAAAATCGCTAGGCGCAAGATCTGGTGAGTATGGAGGATGACCAAAAACATCCCACTTAAATTTCCTCAAAAGTTTCTTTGTTGCACGAGCAGCGTCTGGTCGGGCTTTATCGTGAATAAGCAAAACCGTGCGCGACAAAAGTCCGCGTCGTTTATTCTGTATTGCCCGCCGAAGTCTGGTGAGAACTTCACAATACCTTTCTGCATTTATGGTTTCACCACGAGGAAGATAGTCAATCAATAACACTCCACGGCAGTCCCAAAAAACTGTAGCCATTACCTTTCCTGCTGACTCAAAAACTTTGGCTTTTTGAGGAGCTGCCTCTCCTTTTTTTTGCCACACCATACTCTGGCGTTTGGTTTCTGGAGTTGAGTGGTGAATCCATGTTTCATCACCAGTGACTATTCTACTGAAAAGGTTTTCATCTTCATCGTCAAACAATCGCAAGAAAGACTGGGCAGCAGCCATTCGTTGTTGTTTATGGGCATCGCTCAATAAGCGAGGCACCCATCTTGCACACACTTTTGCAAGCTGAAGATCTTCTGTCATGATATTGTGCACAGATGACCGGCTAACTTCAAAACTTGACGGCAGTTTACCCATAATTTCATCGAGAGTCACTCGCTTATCATTGTCAATAACTGCTCGTACAGCATTAATGACGTCTGGTTGCCGAGAACTGGCCGGTCGGCCATTACGCTCATCGTCATGAACATTTTCTCTTCCCTCCAAAAACATTGCACGCCAACGACGGACCATCTGAACGGACATAACATGTTCACCATACACTTGACACAACTGACGATGAATTTCAACGGCAGTTACGTTTTTGGCGGTCAAGAAACGAATAACACTACGGACTTCGCAACTGGCGGCAGAACGCAGTGGAGTCTCCATAATGTTTGGGCAGCAACTGACTGAGCAGCGTGACAATGCGCCAGTGACCGGCGCACCTGTTGCCAACCGAACCGCGCTAAATATCCCCGCCCACAGCTGCACGCTGTGTTACGCACGCGTCTTTTTACAGAACAGGGAAACTTACTTTTTGGATACCCCTCGTACAATTCTTCTATAAAATTCCTTAACAACTTTAATTCCGTGATATATAGAATTTTAGATACTGTAATGCAGCTGTAAGCTGTCCTTTAAATCCGAAATATGTTAAATCGAGGGTTTACTGTATTTCCTATTAAGGCCGATGTACAACTACGTTATAAAAAAAGACCCTTGAAAATGTCTTTAGAGTGAGTGGTATAAAGTTAGGAGAATGATATAAATAACATATGTCAAGGTTAAGTAGTCTAAATACTATTTGTAGGCCTGAATGAAAATCTAAATCGGTCAAAATAACCTATGTTTCTTTATAAGTTTAAGTATTGTGCTACACACGGATAGCTTTTGAGAATTGAGTTTCAGACATAGAAGTAAAAATTATGCCAATATATAAAATATTTTACTCTTATATTTGATAAAAAAACTATCAATTCCAAAAATATTTACTTTGTTCTTTTTAATTCTTTGGTTTAGTTGGTAATCAATTTATTTTGTTACAGATTGGTTACAACATAATCGGTATCATCATAGTGGTGGGAGTGGTCAATTTCTGGCTGGTGATTCCTACTTTTTTCATCGGTATCCTGTTTTACCACCTGCGGAGCTATTATCTGTCAACTTCTCGCAGTGTCAAACGTCTGGAAGGAGTCAGTAAGCAGTTGCAGTTGATGTCTTTTACTTGCTTATTTAATTAAAAACATCTTAACCTTACTATACATTATGATAATTGGGATCATAGAGCTACTGCAGTTATATAACTGAAGAATTGCTTAAATCATATCACTCGTATCGAGTTTAATAAAAACTCTTATACTAGAAGTAGAAGAATGATAATGTAGTAGGGATTTGTCGATACCAAAAGTCCATTCTTGAGGAAAGTATTGGTACCGAGAATCGACGGTATAATGTCAATTCGATACCTGGCACTGGCGGCGTTTGCTGGTCTCGTTTCTTGTAAAAAATAAAATTGAAAATTGAAAAAATTTACAGAATAATAAAATAAGTCTGGTCACATTATGTACGATTTAAAAATGCACTGAATTATACGATACTGTACTATCACAGACAAAATAAAGATTACAAAATAAATATTAATTAAGTTACTGTAATAATTTGTTGTAATATCATTAACGATATTATCATGTGATATATTTTAATTTACTCTTTTAATAATAACGTTGGCCGGCCATCGAAGTTCAAGGCAACTACTACATAATATAGTTAGATGTTTAAAAATTAATATCCCGGTTGTAAATAAATTAAAACTTGCCGGAAGGTTATTATTATTTTAAAGAAAAATAATGATTAAGTTACAAATATTTTAAAATACATTCAATCAACCTTTTGAATCCCATTTCCGCAATGGCGATAATGCATCTTGTTGAGTTTGTGCCATTTCCACTGATATTTATCAACAGAATGTCAGGAACAACTTCGGCAAACTTCGATACTGTTCGGTATTGTTTTACTGTTAACATGTGTTTTTGATTATGTGTCAGATTTGGGATAGACACATTTCTGATGTTGTTTATTTACTCATCTGTCATTTGTAAGCACAAAATGGCGGAGGGATTGCGCATATTGCACATATTAAAAAAAAAATCTCAGTGTAGATTGTCTCAGCGCTTTATAGTTAGTGAATTTATTCATGATGTTTGTATGGATAATGATTTAGGCTGTATTGAACAGCTCTGTATCTGTTCCTGGCCATTTTAGTAACAATACTACACTCAGCATGACAACCAGGTTAATTTATACTGAAATTATTCTAATTTTAATTTATTTTAAATGTTTTCTTGAGAGAACGTTTGTTTATTTGACATTGGTAACAAGCATTGATATGATGAGAAACATGGCTATATTGATCATAAAATTTTTATTTATGTAATATTCAGTATATTACATACACAAATTGCTTGGTCTACCATGAAAAATGATAAATTATTTTAAGTTGCTTAACATAGAAACATAGTTAAGAAATATGCCAGATAGTTGAAAAAACACAGGCAGAAAGTTAGGCTACCCTATTAGATCGAAAACTCAGGATTCAAAGGGTTAAAAGAGTGGTTGGTATAACATTAAACAACCTTAATTTTGACTCAAATCTGTCTGCCGTTCCAGATAAAAAAGACGATTTGTTGTTTCGTTTCCCTCACGAAATGCTCTACTTTATGATGCTTGTTTTAAAGTTAGGTTATGTTATTGTTACTAGGCCTAGGCATATTGGTTTTATTTTTGTTGTTGATAAATTTGTTAACTAAAACGAAATATTAAATTGTCGACAAAACAACAATTTAATTGTAATAATTCTAAGTAAGTGACTTAAATTAGTCCAATGTCTCCTCAAGTGTAGCAATATTTTACCATTGACTGAGAATGAAAAATTTTCCAAATGTAACATATGTGAAAAAATTATTTCTCGTGGTGTTAGTAAATCAACTTCGAGTTTAATTAAACATTTAAAATTTCATAAGATAAAGTTAACAAGTTTGTCGGAAAGTTCTGCAGGTACACTAAAATGTGGTAATTTGGATACTTATTTTAAGAAACGGAATGATGAATTGTCAAAGATTCCAGCAGCAGGCTTATGTCTAGATCTGGATATGAAAGAAGACTTGATGATTTAGCTTTATGTTCATTCAAGATTGCATCTAGACTGAAGATTCACCTTCATGTATATTCAAAAGAGTCTAAAACTAGTCTAGAAACGGTACAGATTCTGGGGAAGTGTGTGGTAGTGACAAAGTAATCCAATAATACATGGATTACTTTGTATCACACAGGCACACAAAAATGTGCTGTCAGTCAGTTTACTTAAGAAGAAATAAAACTATAACAGATTTTTATAATTAGGAATCAAAAATTCAGTTGATCCTAATTTATCTGACACAAACCAGCTGTGATGATGTAAAACTAAACATGTTGGATATTAGGGAGTTATAATACAAAAATTGCATTAAGATTTTCAAAAGATCTAGCGCATAGATTTTCTTTATCTTAATTAAACAAAACTTATCCTCCAGTTGTAGGGTTACAGCACACTGTCACAGCGCCAGATTGTTTCAATAGTTTAAAATTTCTACCAACAAAATATGATAATCAAGAAACTGTTATTTATTTATCACTTCCTTTCATGTAAAATATAAAGGAATGTATTAATGTATATTGTACTGTACAATCTATGTAGTAATGAAATGTTATATGATTTATACATTTTATAAAAACCCCTATTATTACATTAAAATAAGAAAATTGTTACAAGAAATGTGTTCTAATATTCTACAAGGTTGCCCATAAACCAAGGTCTCCAACCAGCTCCTGATGTAACGGAGAGAGCCAGCATAAATCTGACACCAGCGCCGTGATCCTTGCTTCCCCTACTACTAGATTGCTATTTTTCTAAAACACTCAGTATTGGCCTTTAGTGATGGAACGGAAAATTGAAACTTCTGCTAGTGTGAATTGAGGTCTTTTGGTCGGTGATTATATTTTTGTGGTTTAAGGAGACAACTCCTATTGAAATCCATTACCAGTTAACCAAAGTGTATGGAGAGCGAGAGAGGTGTATGGACATTAAAAATGTTCGTAAGTGGTGTAGGTGTTAGCAGAGGATTGCATAAATGTTCACGGTGAGGCCGGCCGCGGCCTGACCTTCAGTTTCAGTTGAGATAGTGATGAAAGTTAAGGAACTTTTCCTTGCGGATTAGCGTATTACTGTATGAGAGATTGATGAACGATTATAGAATGTCTCCATAACTACTCTGGAAGATTTTGACAGATATTTGGAGCACTACAAGATGTGCGCCAAGTGGATGCCGCGGATGCTTAACAATGAACACAAAAGTAAGTGTATGGAAAGTGCTTGTGAGTTTCTGCTGGTGCACACATTTTTCCCAGTCTTGTTTAGTGACCCTATTAAGTGCTTTGTTCGTTAGTCGCTCAAAATTTGCTATCCTAAAAGTATTTTTCCGTGTAGCAACTTCTCCCTTTACTTGAGCCCAGAAAGCATGGTAAGGTGGTAGGCAGATGACTTCATGTCCCATTTCAAATGATATCTTAACAATTTCAAAAACTTTCTAGGTAACCAAACTTAGGTAACATTCCAACGCAAACAACAGCTTCTTTCTTAATTATTTGAATCATGCTTCTATACACTCCACATTTGTTTGTTTCTGAACTTGCTTAAAATTCATGTTCTTTACTATTTCAGGGTTACTGGACAGTTTCTCAAAAAATTTATAAATATTTGTGATGATACTTTAACTCTGTTCAAATTTCTCTTCCCATAATGACTTCCTCGTGGTTGAGTCTGAGGTACACTCCTGTTATCAATACTTTCATTTTCCATATTACTCAAACTGTTTAAACTCATAATAATTTAGATAATACAAGTATAATTTAATAATAAAATGTAAAGCGTAGGTATAACAGAACGTAATAACACAAACAGTTACAAACCTATACAAGCATATTAAACTTTATAAAATGAAGATTATAAACTTAAAATTGATCACGAAAATAGACAAAATAAAAACAATACTCCACTTAGTTTGATCAGGTTATTTTTGTAATATTTATGACTTGCAAATGAAACCAAAATAAACAATTGCATTGAACGGAACAGCTGAAGAACTGCAGTTACTATTGGCAATTAGTGGAATTGCAGATATGGCAATACCGCTAGGTGATAGGTGTAGAGGGAAGTGTCTTCAGCTCAATAAGCCAGGCTTACAATTATATGACGTGTACTCTAGTGCAGTGGCTATTGAATAAAAAATAGTGTCGGCTTATTAGAATACAAAGTGACAATGGCACTTTTTGCATTAGTAAGGCACATCTCTCATAGCAAATCTCGGGACTAAAAGGGTTAATTATGATTAAATAATATAACAATGTATATTTTGAAATGTTGCATTAAATAAAAACTAAAGTTATATGTATTGCAAACCATTATAATAATATTATTTCTTTTCAATATCCTTCATGAGACAAATACACAATTTGTAAAAACACATTTTAAAGGAAAACTAGCCATAATTTTGTTCAACAATTACAATTTCTAATGCGTTAATTATGAACAGGAGCTAAAAAATGCAGCCATTAATAGAGTAACTTATTTACTTGTCTGCACTTTGCAACACACCTTCTCTGGAGGTGAACTAGGGTGGGTAAAGTTCTCCGCCTATCACACATGTTTTGGTTCGCCCACGTATCATTTGGTTTGGGTATGGATCCCATAATAGTTTATTTTCTGTTGATTGGTACAAGTGGTGATCAGAAACCCTATTGCTGTTACAGCTCGGAGCCCAGTGTTCACTCACTTGAACGCTACTCTCCAAGGCCTGACCACAATCCGCGCCTTTCATGCAGAGCAAATACTAGCAAGAGAATTTGATATCCATCAGGTATTTTATTTTGTTTTGTTATAATTCATTGTGACTGCATTATAATTTAAATAATTGTTGCTCCCTTGTACAGTAAATCTTAAAATAATAAATTATGGTGTCGTCAAACTAATCTTAACTGTAATTTAGGTCAGCATTGTAGTACATTCATGAATTTACGTTAAATCAAATATACTCCGCTGGTAGGGTATTGACCCACCCGCCCGCCCACACACGCACAGTCGTATTGATCCTAGATATTGTTCAAGTTTATGATGTGTTATTTAATTCAATTGAAATATACTTTCCTAGTGGTTAACTTAAAAAAGTTTAACGTTTGCTTTGAATTTAGTTTTTTATCTAATTGAATTGATTTTGAAAGGGATCTGCCAGCACAAGCACTACCTGGACATGCCAGTTTTTTTATTACACAGTTGTTGATTAAACAGATGCTAGAGACAGAGAGGAGACATTGTAACCTCCATCAAAACTATGAGAGAGAAAAAGAGTGCTTTTTAAGTGTCAAAACCTACCGAATATATCTTTACATGCACAAGGATTTAGAGAGCTTGCAAAACATTTTCAGTGACCTTTGTCCTATCAACCAATCAGTACGACTAGCTGTAATATCACAGACCACTAAATAACAAAGTTAAGCACTGAAGCTCAAACTATAATTTTATGTTAAAAATGTTGCCCGATCATCACAAAATTAATAATTATTTAAGTACTATGAAGAAACTCTTTTATTGGATATTTGTTATTTTATATAATAAAATATACAAATTTTCCAGTAAAATATAATTTCTTGAGGTTTTTCAAAAGCAAGATACGTTCTAGTTGTTATTGGTTTTGATAGTGAATACTTATATTTTGATCAAGGTAATATGTGTAATTTTTGTACTTTTAGTATATGTCACTCTATATACTAGTTAATAAAAACCTGAACTAAAATATAAAGGAAGCTTTATACTAATAGTTCAATAAATTCTAACTTGAACTATAGTAGAATTTAATACTAGCCTAACTTGCCGTCAACATATTAATCCATTGCTTCAAACGCTTAGCAAAGCTTTTTATGCTATTTTAACTCTCTCCACAAAATTGTAGATCTAAAGACCCTAAAACAAGTTTATTTTGCATATGTACATTCCCTGATTACATATGGACTGTTATTTTGGAGAAGTTCTTCTGAATTATTTATGGTTTTTCTAATGAAAAAGAAAATAATTAATTAGACTCATGACAGGATCTCTTCACAATGACCCTTGCAGGAAATATTTTCAAAATTCAGAGATTCTTCCTCTGCCATCAGCTGATTTGTTCCAGTCTCAGCTTTGTGTGAAGTCAAATTATAAGGGATTATATACCATGAATTACACACACAGCTACAATACTAGGAAACATTTCCATTTTGCAGTATTCATCGAACAACTTTTCTCGAAAAGTCACCTTTTTACTCCAGTGAAATACTATACAATCTTCTACCAGTTGAGTTAAAAGGCCTAGATGTTTAAAAGATGTTTAAGAGGAGACTCTTTAAATATCTAATTTCAAATTGTTTTTACAGTGTCTTTGACTATTGTCAGGATTCCACATCAGGACGAGTGGTTTAACAGTAGCGAAAGCTGCTTATTTGGTGTATATATATTTTAAGCTGCACATCTATGTTTGTTATATATTTATTGTTGTTTTATTTCATTGTTGTAACTTGACAAGTCATCTGCCTAGCTCTATTTAAGTGTATTATGTGTCTATGACTATTTTATATATATAAATAAAATAGACATACGAAATGAAACAGTATCAGTTTCACAGGACTGTAACTGCCAGACTGATTAAGGGCTGAATCTTCACATTGTTGATACAAATCTAAAATTTATTTAAATAATTAATAAAATCTCAAACTAATGACTACACAATTCTATAACAAAATTTATGCCCAGGATCTACATTCATCAGCCTGGTACATGTTCATGGGTTCAAATCGAGCGTTTGGTCTGTGGCTGGACATTGTTTGTCTCATCTACATCGGACTGGTGATTTTCAGCTTTTTAATTGGCTCAGGTATGTAATCTAGCTACAACTTGCTTGATTTTATTAGGTTACTCACTGTTAATTACGCGGTTAAGTTTTTTCTTAACAAAATTGATCCCATGTCAGATTTACTTTTAAAAGATCCAAGAACCTTTTATGAAAGAGAAATTTGTTTTTGGGACTGTACCTCATTTACAATTAAGGACTTTGGTTTGTATTTAAGGTGCATAACCACATTATAGAGGAAACCTCGTAAAAATTTCATAATTATACATTTTTTTGCTAATGATTATAAAAAAGTAATTGTCAATTACACCACAGGAGAACACAATATCAGACATAACCTCACTTTTGAGATAGTACTGATTATTTTCCAAAATGACATAGCATCATGCTTTAGTTGCTCTATGAACATTATTTACAACTAATGCTGCAATAAGAGCTTCAGGAAATTATAACTCAAATTTTATATCACAAATGACTGAAAGATACTTGTTTCATCAATAAGACACCTTTTTATTATTTTACTTACTTAACCAATTTGTTGGTGCAGATTAAATCAAATGTAAAACAATTACCTAAAAAAAACAAATCAGAAGTGTAAACACTTAAATGATTTATGTTAATTAGCTACACATCACATCACTTTTTTTTTTTTTTATTTATTATATTTCGGCTTTACAATCTGAAGCAATTTTCAAACACTTAACAATATAAACAGTTTTTAATACAAATATAAATTAATTAGTTGATCATATTTTTCTTAAAATATTTAACAGATGATTTGATAAATGAAAATGGTTGAATATATACTATATAAATTTTGATACAAATTGTTTAGTCACTTATTAATTTTGAATTTTATTTAATAATTTTTAAATAAAATTCAATATACGTGCCTGATTTAATAATAGGCACGTATATTGGGCATAAGGTGGTACTCGGTTGCAAAATGTAGCTTTCTACAGCCATACATGCTGCTTCTTTTATTGTTCTTTCTTTCCACTTTTGTCCATTGCACCTTATGCTCTTCTACCAAAACATGATCTGAAAATTTATAATAGTTTTCCAATTGATTTTTTATGCTGTTTTTATATTCTTCTATTCCCTTTTTTACTGGTCGAGATGTTTTTCCTAAATAATTTAAATTACATTGATAAGGAATTTTGTTTACAATATTTTTGTTTTCTTGATTTTGATTGTATATTTTAATTTTTCTTAGTAAATTTCCATTTTTTTTTGTAGCAAATATTAATGTTAACACTTCCAGATATTATGAAGAAAAATTAAGTAGATGCTAATGAAGTTATGAACAAAAAAACAGTAACTATGATTAACACTTTAGCTGCCGTGTCAGTCCAGTACGCCTGACGGCTCTTTGTCTCAGCTAGATGCCGTCGGGCCACTACGCCCAACATTGTTGCTAAGCAGCCTTTTGGTTATTTTATTGTTACTCAACTGGTCCTGCTTTCTTAAAGAAACCGATCACACTTTATTGTACTGCAAGCATCATACTATTTACTAGGTTTTTGGTTGTATACAAAGTTGTTCATAAAACTTTAAATCTTAGCATGTTCTATGGGCAAGTTGTCGGGAGTATAGGCTCGACAAACTTATTTAGTAAATTTTGGTATTGAAATAACGTAATACATATTGAATACTGGATTACTTTCATCATGCAGTCAGTGTAGCCAAACCATGAAAACAAATTTACCTCATAATGTGTCAGGCCAATATGCCCGACAGAGTTTTTATGTGCCGTATACGCTACTAAAAAAACTGTCGGGCCAAAACTCCCGACATATTTATATACATATAATGCCTATGTATGTACTATTTCTATACTCAGAAATGGTGGCATAGTAAATATAATGCATCATTGTTTTAAATATTTGCATAAAAGTTTTTGGCAATTTAGAGCAAAAATACTCATTTTAAAGATGGCAGCTAACGTGTTAAGAAAATATTCTACTGTAATCAGTCTAGTTTTTGGTAACCAGTACAAGTTTGGATAATTTAGGAGTAATGAAAAGCCAATAAAATAAATACTGTATAACAATATATTTGATTTATCAAATTGAGAAAATTCTTGCAACTAAGAAATTTCTAAATATAGTACGGTTACAGTAATCCAAATATTTGTTTGCAAGGACCTGTTCAGACTATCTAATTGTCTCGACTATCGAGGTTTGAGGGAACAATGCCAATTATTCCATAAAATCACAATTTTTAATGAAATAATAAAGTATAATATTTTATAAACATAATAACGGGAACAGTAATGGAAAATCCAATTATTTATATGTATTTGTTAAAACTAATACAAAAGTTTAATATCTTATAAAATTGTTTGCATACAGGAAGTGAAATTCAAACAAATAAGCTAGATAAATTTTATCTAATTATTAAAAGTAATTTTTAATTAAAAGTTGTGTGTTTACGTTTATTTGTCATTCTGATGAGTAATTGAACGTATTAGAATAACAGTACTGTCAGTGCTACTATCCATATCCAAAACTAACAAGTTGAGACGTGCAATGAAATTAGCTGTTTGCAAATGGCTGGGAGGGTCGTTTAGATAACCGTGTGATTCGGACTACCTGGGTTCGGATTACCGTGACCGTACTGTATAGAAAAGGGAATTTGTTAAGGTCTGGTTTATCAGATTTTAGTATGAAAAGAGTAAAATATATGTTTTAAAAAGATATTTAAAAACTATTGTGTTATAATTGAGGGCATTGAATCAAGAAGCAAAGAACACCAAAATGCCATTGGAAAAGTGACCCGGATCTAAAATTATGATTGATCCCCGGAGGCTTGGAACTCTTCGGCCCTTAACGCATAAAAAGAATTCATTCTCTGTTTCATCCATACATTTATTTTTTGTTTCATTCACAACTTTTTAGGGTCTTATTATGGAGGCAATGTAGGTCTGGCAATCACACAATGCATTGGATTGACGGGAATGTTCCAGTGGGGCATGAGGCAGTCAGCTGAGCTGGAGAACCACATGACATCAGTGGAAAGGGTGCTGGAGTACACAGATGTTCAGCGGGAACCACCTCTAGACTCTTCACCAGGTGAGGGACGATACAGGATTGGGGGGGGTAACAATTAATTTGCGCCTCACTGAAAAACGTCAGTAATAATAATGTGTATCTTCAAATATAGATGTCCGATTCTAACATATAATGTTAGAATATTAAATAAGTAAAACACAGCATTTTTTTAAATGTGTGTCTCGTTTGATATCCGATATGAGTCATTGAATCTGTTTTTAGTTAGAAAACTAAGTTTTTTGTGACTTATGTTTCATCTAGCATTAAACGTGTCCGACAACCTGCCGCCATATTAGGCCGGATAACCAAGGTTGTACTGTATTTATTTAATGGCAAAATTTAAAGACAAGTAATAAAATTCATAAAAAAGCATTAATGTGTTTGGCTATAAATATATTATGATCTTTTTTTTAAATATGTTAAATGTGGGTCCAAAATACAAAGAAAAGTGATACAGATGGGTCCCGCTAATCCAACCTTCGGTAATCCAAAAATCTGATTAATCCGAAATTGGCAAGATTTTTTGGGAAAATAAAAATGCTGTTACTAAAAGAATCACTACTTTTTGTTCCTGAAAATGACAAGAAAATATTACAGTATTACATTAGTTTGAAAAAATCTGTTACATTTCTTTGTTTCAAAGAAGTACATATCTCTCCTGTGAAGCTAAATTACGTCAGCATCTCAAAAACATTGTATCCTCTGGGGTCGTGGTAGTGTGCAAGTGTAATATAGCTTAGTGCGAGATCAAACGCAGCCACGGCATCAGTGTGGGTATGGGTTTGATCCTGATACACATACTGTAGAACTATAAACACGTTTAAGATGAATTTATTCTTCTATTACTGATTTCATACTCTCCTTATTATCTTAGCCTCTTATTACATTCAAAACTAAAGTACTGTACTTCATCATATGTATATTATTTATGTGATTTTTTTAATTAAAGAAGTGTTTTATAAAAATCTGTTTAATCAAAAAAATTCGTTAATCCGAAATGGGTTCGGTCCCAATTATTTCGGATTAACGGGACTCCACTGTACCATTCAATACCAAATGGAAGTTATGTTGTTAATGAATATAATCTCAGGTATTATGTTTTACAAAAATGAATAGTATCGGAAAAGGGTACAAGTAAACAGTCATGCTAAGTACCAAGTAAGTTAGGCCTCTTGCTAGTTTAATGGTTAGCATTTCTGCTTCATATGCAGTGAGTCACTATTTAAAAGTTGCGTATGTGTTGAAATTATAATTAAATTAAATAAAGTATGAGAAACACTGAAAGTGTAATGAATTGCATGTACATCAGTATCACAGTACGTGTATGGGGTGGGTGGGTGGGTCAGTACCACAGTACATGTATGGGTGAGCAGGTGGGTCAGTACCTACCTAGCTATTCAATACAGTAATCACAGTGTCATTTTCCACGATAATGTTTTTAATTAGTTCTCATTGCCTCATCGTTTTCCAATTTACCACACCAATTTACTCCTCATGATCGCACATATCTCTACGATCGGCGTCGTATTATGGAATCAATAGCACCGTATGTGTATGGGTTAGAGGGTCGGTCAATATCACTGTACGAGTAGGGCAGGTTGGTGGGTATCGCGTGACGGTCTGTAAACTTCCATGCGGAAAATGAAGAAGAAGTGTGTAAACAAGTGTGCAAAACTTGTTTCATGTGAAAAGTACAATACTTAGAAATGTGAATTTACATACCTGCATTAGAATATTTGTAGTTAATTTGCTAATTTATAAGATATGTCATTTATTTTCTCACACAAAATTGCCTAAATTAATGTAGTTTAGGCAATGCATGTAATGAAAGTGTAATGAGATGCATTTTTTCTTACTACATAGGTAAGAAAAAATGCAAGTTATTTGGTTTTTTACATTCAACAATATTCACAGAAAACATTTGTTCTTTTAACAAGAAATTAAAATCATAAATCACATGTACACACAGTATAAGAAACAGTAAGTAGGAAACATTATTCCATCTGTTAACACACAATGGTTTCACAAAAGAAAAAAAGAAATAAGCTAAGGATGAAGAAACAGATAAGTTAATATTATTAGTCTTCAATAGGCAAAAGAGAGGTTTTTGTTATTTGCCTAGACGTGTACAGGGTCTCTTGATAGGTACATTTTTTTTTTTTTTACTTTTTATTGTGGTTTGCCAGACTGCCTGAGACCGCTCTTACGCTGTCGATATTTTACTTTCGTGGCCGTTGGCTCGGACTCTGGCCGTTCCGTGATTCCAGCTCTCGGTCTGTCCTGTCTACTTCTGCCACCCGTACCTGATACAATGACTGGCTAAGAGTCTCAAACTCTAAGGTCCTTGAGTGGGACGGACGAAGTTCTGCCATCTCCAAATTTTATTTTCGTTAGGCCCGTATTGTTAAATGTGTTTTTGAACAATTTGTATCCGTGACCTCTAAATAATTTGTATGTCTTTAATATTTTCTATTTATACTGTTTAAACTATGGGATTGTTTATTTTGTTGTTAGGCATAGTGGTTAAGTTTGCTTGTGTTATTTGTTTCATTAATTGTATTATTGAAGTGAATTTTATTAGAACGGTACCGTGGTATATTTTCTTTTTAATTGCTTATATTTAAAAAAAAAAAAAACCTTACCAAAAGGAGATTATTTATTAACGTTTTTACTTTTCTCTAATTCGGAGATGCCTAGGGATTCCGGCTGACTCTCTGGCCTCGGTAGAATCATGTGATGTGGGCTAAATTGTCGGTAATTTGTTTGTTAAAAATGTCTAAATTTTTCTCTTAATAATGTGTTTCTAGTAATTCTGCAGATACTAGAAGTCTGTTTTTTGTATGCTTAGTATTTCTTGTGTGTTTTGGCGTTTCTTGTTGATTTTTTGAGTGTTTTTGATATTGTGGCCTTCTGCCCAATATATTACTTATTTCTTTTGTAATAAATAGTTTTCGCTCAGCTGCCAAGTTGTAATTTATCCCTCCGACTGCCACCCGTGATACTATCGCCTGTCTGGTTTTGAGCCATCCTCCAGTATGCCACGACTTCCAGTTTTGTTGGGGGAATGGGTCTCAGACAGAATGCCTCTTGATATTTTGATTTTCACCACACTTACCAGACTGTCAGATCCAAACAAATCTCTGTGATATGTTCCTTCTTCCAGGATAAAGGCGGTAAATTTGAATTGTAAATTAGCACAAAGTATACCACATTAACATTGCTTTGAGTAGTTTTCCATTTCATTCTTTGTTGTAGGTTGTTTAAAGATCCTTGGCTCCATCGTTTCCAAAAACCTTTTTGTCGTAGATTGCACCGATTGCCACCTGAAAAGGCAGTTAAATGGCGAGTTTCTCCAGTCGTGTCCAGGTACAGCTACCAGGGGTCTGCCTAAGAGAAAATATCCTGGTGTAAGATAGTCTTTCTGACGGATCAGACGAAAGTGGAAAGATGATTCTTAAGTTAAGGATTGCTTCGTTAACAATTGATCAATTTCTTGAGAGTCAGAATTTAGTCACCTATGACTCTGTTGAAGTGATATCTGACACTTTGGACAGTTCTCTCCCAGAGGTCTCCTTGATGCTGCTAGTGGAAGAAAGTGAAACTTTATTTAATTTTTCACTGCAAAACTAGTCAATTAAACTTAGAACTTCTTCTTTCTTGAAAAATCTCCTTATAATATTGTCAATTTTTTAAGCCCCACCTATAAAGTTAGTCCCACAATCTGAATAGATATCATTGCAAAGACCCCTCCGTGAAACGAATCAGTTAGAGCTGCAATGTAGGCTTCGGCGGTAAGATTGGTCACTACTTCTAAGTGGACGACTTTAACTAAAAAGCATACAAAAACACATAAGTAAACTGTTATGTGAAGCATTTTTCTAAACACGTGAGGTTTCACAGTAAAAGGTCTAGAAAGTCAGTTCCACATTTGCTGAACACACTGGATGGAATGAACGGTTTTGAGGTAAATCTCCCATCTTATGAATAATTTCTTGGTTGGCATCTAAAACAACAAATGCATATAAAGATTCTGCTTATGATCAAACTGCGGGCATTTACTATCCAAAACTGTTGTAAAATTGTAGATTGTAAAAACTGGGGCCCACAATGCTAATGATAGTAGTCAACAATAATTTGTTACTTGACTCTTTTTAGGTAGTAGTATAGAGTGTTTTGCATTGTAAGGTAGATGTGAATGATTGATGCAACCTCCAACTCTAATTAAATTGTTGTCGTCAAGAAAAGGTGAAAGGGAAAGCAAGCGAGTTGTATAATTTTGTCCTGCTTATAAAAGTTTGATGTCTTCGATAAAATTAACCTGTTGTATGACATTGCAAATAGTTGTTGTTGTTGTTTCTAGCTCTCTAATTTTTAAGTGGCTTGTTTCCTTTTCTTAGTATAGGTGTTTTTCTTGAAATGCAGTATGTATGCAACAATCCTTGCCAATTTAGTTCATGATGAAAATCTTGAAAACAAGTTTGGTTTTTCTGTAGTTGTTAAAACTTGCAGTGAGTTAGTTTTAATCTCAGGTAATTCTTTTTCGTAATGAGTTTGAGGTGAATCTGGTAATATGCCTAGAACAATCTGCTGGGTTGAATTTTATAGAAATATGCAACCAGGAGTGAGCTGGAACTCATTCTTGTATTTCAGCTACTCTGTTTGTAATGTAGACTTAGAGTCTATAGGTGGAGTGTGAATCCATGACAAAGCCTCAGTTGAGTACATCATGCAGTTGAAGATTTTATCCAGGGGACTGCTATGAAGTGCACGGGCTTACTTTCGCTCAATTTTAATTTAATAATTATTGATATTTGCATTCTTTTCCACCGAAGTTGTTGCATTTAACAGTGTCGTGAGTACACACCTTGCCAACAAAACTCACGGTCAGTTCTTGTAGTAAGTAATAAATGTTTGGTGGAATACTGTGTCGTCAATAACCTCAATTTTGTCTATATGAGACGTGCACCTCGTGCTAATAAACATAACCAAACAAGTAACAACACTATCAATAAAAAGGAACTGGAAGGGGACGCTGTCCCAGTTAGACGTACCGGAAGCAGGCTGTTCATGCTGAGCAAATATCACCAGTTGCAAATTTACCTCTCTGTACCTCCTACTACTTGTGGACATTTTGCCTACCGAGTTAAGCAGGGCCTATCACCGACCCTCATATATTGTCAACACAGAGATTGAGCTGGCCTACACCTGCCTACCTGGTTACACTTTGTGCAATACCTCGTTGCATCACCTACTGCCAATGGAGTTCTGCAGGCGTTCAACCTATCATGCGTGATTGTAGATTTTGTCAAGGAATAATAGACATTTTCTGCAATTTTATTTAAAAAATTTTTTGTTTTTTTATCCAATTGACCTTTAGTTGTTCTGTATTGTGGCTTTGTTGTAGATAATATTTTGTAAATAAATAGTAGAGTTTGTATAAACTAGATTATTGATTCAATTAATTATGGATTAAATAAAGACATTAATATAAACGAAAGCGCCAACTATTTGACAACTGACAGGAAGCAGTTACATGTAGAACTATTACAGTGTCGCGGCTCAACTGGCAGGCGTCTCCTGCACCAAAAGGAAAACATATGGAACATTGTTGGTGCCTTACTGCAATGAATACTTCTGTATTCATTGCTTACTGTTAATGAATGACTCAATGCCAATTATTGGCAAAACAATAAATATTTACTGTATAATTTGATTGTAATCCTTGTATTTAACTACCTGTATAATATTTTAGTAAGTTTTAAAATAGCATGGCTGCTATTATTTTACCTCTTGTACATCTAGAAACAATGTTAGACTCAGTTGAAAATCTAGATGGGAATTCTGAAATTTATGTTTCTAACATTTTTAATGATCTGAAAAAACTAACTGTTAACTATCCAGAAATATTAGGTGAGGTCAATAAAGTAACGCAAAATGTCGTTAATCTTTTGCATAAATTTGAACTTACCAGTAAAACTAATAATGAATTAGAGGATTCAATTGTTAAAGTTGAATTAGAAAATAAGAATCTTATTTCTTGTTATGAGCTTGAAAAAATGAAACGCCGTGAGGATCTAAATGACTCACTCTCTCTTCAGGACTCTATCGAAACAGAAAAAGAGTTTTTAAAAAATAAAATCATAATTTTAAATAGTAAACTAAGTGACCTTCAACACTCCCTATCTAATGCAATGTCAACCCAGTTGCTATTAGA
The DNA here is from genome assembly GCA_035578905.1 of Stictocephala bisonia. NCBI lineage: Eukaryota > Metazoa > Arthropoda > Insecta > Hemiptera > Membracidae > Stictocephala > Stictocephala bisonia. The sequence goes on along the minus strand of JAQJVL010005389.1, from coordinate 10,243 downwards.
AGATAAGTTAGCTCTTAAGGAGAGTGAGATTTCAAAGCTTGATTTAAATCTAAAAAACATCAATAATTCTAACCAAGATAAAGACCTAAAAATAAGCTATTTAACAACTGAGCTTAAAGAATCTCTGACTAAATGTTGGCATAAGAGTAGGTGGCTTGACGACACCATCTTACAAGCATACTTTGACTCATTTTCTCAAATAAACATGCAATCCAATGTAAGGTGCATGTTTTTGGGCCCTTCCATGACTCAATTCTTGAGACATGGCGACCAACATGATGTAAATAAAATCTTAGTTGATCTCAATTTTGATAAAACTGACTATGTATTTTGCTGTGTCAGCAACAGTAGTGACCCGAGTAAAGACGACAGTGCTTCACACTGGAGCCTTCTTGTACTTGACAATACTACACATATTGCATTACACTTTGACTCACTATCTAAGACAAATTTTAAGTCCGCCCAATCTCTATCAAATAAACTATCTTTCACTAATGACCTCTTTCATGAAATGACATGCCCCCAGCAGAAAAATGAATTCGAATGTGGTCTTAATGTGTTGATAAATGCTAGGTTAATTGTAAATGGTTACTGTTGTAATAAAATAGGAGGTAGCTCCCCACTTAAAATTTGGTGTAGCACTTTTTTATGTACCTCAGAAACAAACAAGAGCTTGCTAGGAGAAATTAATGTTAACGTGGGTAATACCGCCAGCAGAAACAACAATGAAAATGTAATTACACCTTTAAAACTTTGTATTAAAAAAAGTGGCCCTGAGACGTGGGAGGTTGTTAAGAAAACAAAAAACTGTAGTAAGTCTAATATTCAAACAAAAAATGAGACAGCAAGCCTTACAACTGTTAATAAGTTTAGCATTCTCTCTACTCTCAATGGCTGTGACATTGAGACTCCCCCAATTCATGCAACCACTGTAAATAATATTAAGGAAACCTCCAAAGTAAACTTAAGCACAACGTCTAAAAATAAACAGTTATCTGAACATAGCAAGAGTAGTGAGCTTGGCATGAGCTCTCTTGTGAAACAGTCAAAACATGAACCGATAAATGGTCCAAAGGTGACAATCCTCTCTGATAGCCACGGTAGAAACCTTGGTCAACTTGTTCAGTCTAGGCTTAAAAGTAATTTTAAAGTATTTGCTAGTGTCAGACCAAACACTAAAATGGCTCAGGTTGTTGATGTATCTCCAGGTGTGATTAGTAATATGAATAGTGATGATTTTCTTGTGGTAATGGCAGGTACAAACAACTTTGTAAATGAGCGCTGTGGTGGGATCGTTGATGAGCTTGGCGATTTCCTACGCAAAGCTCCAGCAGTCAAAACCATTGTGGTCGGCCTGACAGAGAGACATGACGACCCTTCCCTTTATTTTCTGGTCGAAGAAGAAAATTCTAAACTCAAAACCTTTTGTGAGCTCCAATCAGACACTCTATTCCTCTCCCTTTCCCAACTTAACCGTTCTTGTTACACCAAACATGGACTCCATCTTAATATGAGGGGCAAAAAAAGTCTTGCAAACATGATATCTAGCATTATATACCAGGGTTTCAATCCAAACTCCTTCCCTGATCATGTCCAGCTGGCTTGTCCTTCAAAACACTCTGAGAACAGAATTCCCAGTCACTATAACACCTCTCGCGTCTTTTCAAGCTCTATAAACAAAAACCAGGAAAATTCAGATAAGATTAACCTTACTCAACCCTTCTTTCACCCTTGTCCCAAAAACCCCCAACCTAGACCAACACGTGGTCGTGTTTTTTACAGTAAGAATTTTTTAGATTTAGTTCAAAAACAGTACGGAGTTCCGTGGATGGGTCTAGAAAACATGTGGGCAAAGTGTACCAAAGTTATTTAAAAATAACTCACCAAAACAAAGAGGCCTTGAGTCGAAATTAGAGCCTTTCCAAATTTTTATTGAAGACCAGGAACCAGATATTATATGTATAACAGAACATAACCTACAATTGCATGAATTTAATGTACTGAAAATAAATGGTTTTAATAATGTAGCAGCTTATTTGCCGCTCAAATATAGAAAGAGGTGGGGTTTCAATTTTCATGAAGGAACACATAGAGTACAAGGTCTTAGACGTCTTTGAATATTGTATTGAGGGCCTTATTGAGCTGGCAGCTGCCAAAGTAAAGCTTATGGATGGAGATTTGCTCTTGGTAGCTGGCTACCGGCCCCCTAACAATCAACATGATGTATTTTTTGATTTATTGTCCAACTGCTTGTGCCGATTTGGCTCAGGGTGCTGGGGAACTGTTGTTATAGGTGACTTTAACATCGACCTGGCAACTGATTCATTTACAGCTCATAAATTTTTAACTATTATGTCTTCTTTTGGCTAGATGAACACTGTAACATCATTCACTAGAGAATTTAAAGGCTCAAAAACTCTCATTGATCATGTGTTCACAGATTTAGATGGCAGTCAAGTTGATACTACAGTGGTAGTTTCAGCTTTATCTGACCATTATGCTCAGACAGCAGTAATAAAACATCAAGCTAATACTGACAATACGGCCAAATTCAGGGTCACACGACCTATATCAGCCAGTAACAAGCATGTGTTTAGGACATTACTTAGCCGTGAGAATTGGAATGAATTGTATTCAGCTCAAGATATTGACGACAAATATGCTATTTTCCAAAACAGTATAAGATACATTTTTGAAACATCTTTTCCTGAAAAAAAGGTTAAACTAAAACAAACAAACAAAATAACAAATAAAATTAAACTGAGCACTGAGTTATACAACCTTAGGCAACAAGTACAAGAATTGTATATTAGCACAAGAGATCTTGATTCTATGCACTTCATGAGGCAATATTACTTGAGGGTAAAAAATACCTACAGAAACCTCATAAGAGATAGCAAATCACAGAATATTTTACGCAAAATTACTACATCTGAAAATAGAACCAGGACAATATGGCAAGTAATTAATGATAACAAATCAGGACAATCGCAAACACATAAAGTGACTGAAGTAGTAAAGGACGATGGTGAAGTAGTTGATAAACCAATATTAATGGCAAAAACTCTCAATGATTATTTTGTGAAAGTGGGTGAGATGAAAGATACTGGGTCGAGGCCAAAAACTGTGATGATAGATAGCAACGTTGTAAACTCATTCTTTTTTCGCCCAGTGACGGAAAAAGAAGTAGAACTTACTGTAAAAGGGCTGACGAACAAGAGGTCGGCAGCATCAGATGGTATATCCTCTATAATTCTTTAAGAAACTGTTGACTTGCTGACCATGCCTCTCAGCCACCTGATAAATTCATCTTTTCAGCAGGGAAAGTTTCCTACAGCCCTAAAACTTGCAATTATTAAACCAATAAAAAAGAATAAAAGTGATAATTCATGTCCTAATTTTAGACCAATTTCCATTCTATCAACGGTATCGAGAGTGTTTGAAAAAGTAGTATTGACAAGGCTCTGTGATTTCCTGGAAAATAATAACATTCTTTTCAAAAATCAGTTTGGTTTTGTAAAATATAAAACAACAGTACATGCCATGTTTACTCTTATTTCTAACATTACTAAATCTCTTGATTCGAGTCTGTTTAGCTTGGGGGTATTCTTCGATCTGAGCAGGGCGTTCGATAACGTAAACCATGATTTGTTGCTGAAGAAATTATCGCTATACGGAATAAGAGGTTTGGCCCAAGATTGGTTCAGTTCTTACCTGACAAATCGTAGGCAGTTTGTTGAAATAACAGCTACGGATGAACATGGTTGTATAACAGCTCATCGTTCTAATGAAAAGAGCATTGCTAGTGGAGTGCCACAAGGATCCGTCCTCGGTCCCGTACTGTTTCTGTTATTCATTAACGATTTGCCAAGCAGTATTACATCAGGCGAGTTATGTCTCTTTGCGGACGACACGTCATTGTCTGTATCTGGCTCCAGTACGGAAGATCTTGAAATGCGTGGCTTCATTGAGGCTAATAATTTGCTCCAATGGTTTGACGAAAACTTGCTCACACTTAATGCAGACAAAACTAAAATTCTTGATTTCCACATAAATTCATACAGAGCACAAAATAATATTGGTATAAATATTTTGTTGGGTGTAAATGAAATAGAAACTTCTCAGTCAGTAAAATTCTTGGGTCTCCATCTGGATAACACACTTAATTTTCATTCTCACATTGAACTCGTATGTAGACGGATTAGCTCAGGTATTTTTATTTTGCATCGCCTCTCTAGGTTTGCCAGCGTGGAGGTATTGCTTTCCGCTTACTATGGTGTAGTTTATCCTCATTTAAACTATGCTGTATCTATATGGGGAGCTGAAAACTCAAGGACCTTGTTCCTTTTCCGGCTCCAGAAACGGGCTGTGAGAGCAATTTTTGGTCTCCGTAGACGAAGGTCGTGTAGGGAAATATTCCGTGTCAGTAACCTGTTGACATTTCCCTCAATTTACATATTATCTTGTTTGATATTTGTCAAGGAGAACCTTTCATTATTTTCAAGTCAAAGTCCATCTGTTCATAATCACTTTCTCCGAAACTGTACCGACTTCCTCAGCATCGCACGTCTTTTTTCAAAAATCACCTTTTTTATAACGGCATCAAATTTTTTAATAAATTACCTGTCGAGCTCAAGTTGGAGTCAAACCTTTCAAAATTCAAAAAAAAGTTTAGAGCCATTCTCGTGGATAGATCTTACTACAGCGTTCATGAGTTTCTTGCTGGCGGTTCATAGGAGTTATTCATATGAATATAACTCAGCACATGTTGTGCACCTTAGATTTATTTAGTTATTTAGCTAGTTAAGAAATATAAATAGCATCTTATTATGTAACCAGATAGTTCTTTTTTAATTTTGTAACACATCATTTCACTGTTGACTTGGTTAATGCAATTGTATTGTCACTTTAACTGAATAAATGACTTATTGACTTACTTATTGACTTATTATTTGACAATGTTTTGTGATGACACTGGTGCAGTAGTTAATAAGTTTTGCGAACAAGTTAGTTCAACAAAGCTCAAGTCAAGGTATAAATATTTATTTTTAGTAGGGTCACTTTAGATTTTGCAAGTAGTAAGTGAGTCTTAATTTCATTGTCCTAATAGACTCTGCGGATGTAAACAACTGGCGCTGTAGCCAGCTTCAGAAGCATCACAGAATCCGTTGAAGTGAATGTGCTTTGAAGTTTTCGATAACACATGGCTAGGAATGTATAATTTCTCCACTTCTGGTAGTTGTGCAGAAATCTCTTCCATTTGCTCCCATACATTTGCTAGGTTTTCTGGAACTGGTTCATTCCATTGTAGACCTAAGCTCCAAAGAAGTTGAATAATACACTTTGTCCAAAAAGCTATCGGTGACAACCATCCACGTGGATCAAAGATTCTTGCAACTGAGACAAAATGTTCTGTTTTGTAATGTACTTTTCTTGAATATCTATATGAAAGGTAAAACAGTTTACTTCAGAGACCTATTTTATGCCTAAAAAACTGAATACTGCTTTGTATGTGTTTTTTTATGCTCTTTTGGTAATGTATCCATTAATTCAGGACAATTAGTTTTCCATTTTCGCAGTTCAAATACTCATTTTTCTAATAAAGCCACGGTTTCTTGCCTTAATTTAACTCCTTCAACAGAGGTTGTACCAAATAACAGATGTTCAATATAAGTTTGCTGTTGCTGCCTGGATACAACGCTCCTTTATCTTTCACAAACTGCTTCAAAGTTGTTCGGATTGCTAAGTAGGGAGATGAACTAGTTCCAAAAACTTCACTTGTAAAACGATAGATACTTAACCCCTATTTAGACCCAGGCAAAAACTATTTGGCCAAAAGTTTTTTTGCTGGTTTTGCAGGCTCACACATAAACTAACCTAATATACTGTAATTTTATCAAAAACTTTTTATGTTATACATCATTTTATTCAGCACTAAATGGGAATTCTATTGATATGAAACATAAAAAATAATATTCTTTTTCAAAGATTTTACGGGCTAATAAATTTTAAAATTTGTTAAATTGAAAATGTAAATTTCAAAAGCACGTCACTTGAAAAAATATTAATATTTTTTTCCTAGTAACAATAAATTTAAAAAGTTTTATAATCTATTTTAATATGTAAAAATATCAAAGTTTTTGTTATGCTTACAATCGTTACTGAGATAGTTGTAAAATAAATCGTATTCATCATTTTCTAGAAAACTGACATAAATATTTCAATGTTCATACAGAAATTTGAAATGCAATAAAATACCAACATATTAAATATTATAATATCCAAAATGATCCACATAAAAAGAATATATGCAGGGTTTATTATAGTATTTGTAAATAAACATTTTTTTTAATTAAAATCAAGAAAAACTTTTGAAAAATTCTACAAAATTCCCATTTTCAAATATATACAAAAAATATACAAGTATACAAAATTTCAAGATGTACAAAATGTTGCAAATTTATTATAGTTTTATAATATATAAATACTTTGGTACTTTTAATAAATGTTTATGGACAGGTTAACACTTTCGGACGTATTTACAAAGAAGCAGCTGAGAAACAACACAGAAACATTAGTTTTTCATTTGACTGTCTGACCGTTTGCCGGCAAGAAGATAATTTTTAAAAATTTATTCAGGAATCCAGTGGAATACAATACGACTATGTAAATAACGTTCAAACAAATAAAATATTTCTAAAAATATCATAGTATGTTTTTTGACTTTTTTCCTTGTAAAATAGACCTCAAAAAATTAATTCACAGCAACTAAAGGAGTCAAGTTACAGAAAAATTTACACAAGCAGTATTGTAGAGCTCATTCCTGCTCAGTTAACAAATCCCATACAATTTTGTAGTTTTGTCCTACTAAGGGGAGAGTTTTAGCTAAATTTTGAGGCTCTGACTTCAAACATGAGGTCAAGTAATGAACATTTTTGCTGTCATACTAAAGACAAAAATACATTCATCAAATGAGGCTAATTTTTAAGTTACCATCAAAGTTAGGTAATTAAATGTTGGGAAGTTTTACCTGAAGCTGGTTTTGTCCCAAAGATTGATTATCAGATGTCAGGTGCATCAATGTCTGCATTTTGAGGTTGATAGCTAGGATTTGAAAGTAAATTTCTTCAATGTGTTTCATTTTTCTTCTAAATCTGATATTTGCCCCATACTGATTAGTACTTTCATGACTTCTTCAAAATCTTTTCCTAAATTATCAAATCTAACTTTAAATTGAAAGTACTCCTGGGAATTTGATGTTACTTCTTCACTTAGTTTGAGTAAACATTCTATTTTTTTAATTAATGACTTCTGTTTGTACTTTAACCCTACAAACACCATCGACGCCTGAGGCGTCGATTGGAACCCTTTTTGAAATACCGTCGACGCCTCAGGCGTCGATAAACATCGGTTGTATAAATCGATCAGTGCTCGGTTATTTTCCGGTTGTTATATATATTTACTGGTGCAAATGAAAGCCAATGAAATGTTCTTTCACTCCGTACTCTTTGGAATTATTTTCGTTGACATTACGTCATGTTTTCTTTGTTGTCAGCTGATCGCACTGGTAGTGCTGACAATTACGCTAGTGCTTCAGTAGATCGTGAGTTGTACCTGTCAAGTTGGTTTGTTTTGTTGTTGTATCATTGTTTATGTTAGTTTTTTTACGTATTTTACAATATAGGTATAACAATAAAATACAATTTTTCTCATTATTGATTGTTATTATAATTATTTAGCTGTCAGCTGAAAAATATACTGAATTCAGGGTATGCTCGCGTTTATAAATTTTCAAAATTTAAATTTTTTTAAAAGGTTTACCCATACAAATTGCATATCATTTTAAAGGGCATTAAATTTTAGTTATAAAAATATGCATGTTGTCATGGAAACATAAATTTATAACTATGGTACATGAGGGACAATGTAAAATTTAAATAAAAAAAAAATTTTTTATAACTCTTTCAGCCATACATAAAAAAAATATAAATATAAAACCAAAACAAACTTATATATTATGATTCTACATCTTTTTCTGAAAATAAAGGTATATAAAAATATACCATAACAATTTTCTAAATATTTTTAATGATTATTTTCCTAAAGGCTTACAAAACAGTTAAAACTGGCCTGGTATTATAGGCAAAAATGGCCGGTGTTTGTAGGGTTAAATGCAGTAAGTTCTTTCTTCAACTTTTCAGACATTTTTGTTGTTATTTTATCAATAAACTGTAAAATTATCTTGCTGAAATCCGGATCGAAGGAGCATATTTAAAAGTTGTGTAAGCTTTGAAGTACATTGAAATTATTGTAAAATAAAGTATGAGAAAAACTTAGTGTATTACTACATAAGTGAGAAAAATACAAGTTATTTGGTTTGTTTACATTCAACAATATTCAAAGAAAACATGTGTTCTTTTAATAAAAAGAAATTAAAATCATAGATCACATGTACACAGTATAAGAAAAAGTTAATAGGAAACAAACACAGTTTCAAGTTACGGGAGGTCCACTTAAAAATTTGCTTGAGGATTTGGACCGTTGTCCCCTAACAACATTAATACTAAACGTAAATATGCCTCTGGCGAAGATAGACTAAAAGACTAAGCAGCATTCATGAGTGTTTACATGCTAAATTTTCCAAGGTTATTATTTAGTTCTATAAAAATAAACACATTCATTCATAGTAAGGCTGTAGTTGATTTCATACTACAAATTAATTTTCTAAATTACATCATTTATTTTATGTATACATTATATTTGAATATTTAATTGTTTGTAAGAAGTATTTTCGTTTTAAGAGAGATTTTTCAGATGTAAGTGATTGTAAAGTGAATTTTTATTAATTACAGATAGAAAACCCCCAGCTAGTTGGCCTGATGAAGGAAGAATCACATTTTCCAAAGTATTTCTATCATATGCTGCCAATGAGCCGGCTGTTCTCAAGAACCTCAACTTCACTGTGGCTCCCAAAGAGAAGGTATGAATATTCATATATCATTTTTCAACAATAAGAAAGTGTAAGATCCTTTTAATAATCTTTTGTTTTTATAATTTCTTTCCCTGAATGTTATAGTAAGATAAATAAATAATGTTGGATGTTCACGCTCAAAATGAAATAGCAGTAATAGCTTAAAGAAAGTCCTTCATTGTAGTGAATCTAAAGCTATATGTATATTATTCTTCATTGTTAAGCCAAATATAACATATACACATTACTAGGCTATCCAAATATAGTGAAAGGATATTATTATATGGTACATTAAAGGAAGTGGAATGCTTTTCAGCTGTGTGTTAAAGACATACGCTTCCACTTTCATTTTAACGTCAATCGTTCCATCAAACTGTAACTAGATGTTCATAGCATATATAATACCAAAAAATATATACTTACTATTTTGCTTCCCTGCAGTGCAGTTCTCAACAGTTGCTTACCCTACCCTCCGTGGTTCTCTCTAAACCACCATATCAATTTAAAAGTTTAGCAAGCTTTCATTCTCCTAGATAACAATGGTTTATATTCTAGAAAACCCTATAAGTCTACTTTACGGGATTAAAAGTACTGCAATCATGTCTAGAGTTTGTAAAAATGACCTTAAAGATTTCACATTTCACAAAGAAAACCAAATTAGCCAAGCTTTTTATATCTTGTTGATGTTTTTTGTAGCAGCTGTTTGAAATAAAGTATTAAATTAAATTAATGCCAATTTTACTTTTATGGAAAAAAGGAAACGTTGAGGGGCTGCTTATACGCCCCCTTAGGAATGGAATTTCATGAATTATTTTCTAAATCGGTTTCTATGGTATAAAGGATAACTTCTCTCCAAATTTCATCAAAATCTGTTCAGTGGTTCCGGGAATTTTGTGATGGTCGTTTTTGGAATAATATATTAAAATTAATTTACTGTCAGCTATTAACTTTTAAGGACCGAATGATGAATTGTTATTGTTTGGAAGTTGATACTCATAACAAGAGATGGTCAGATCCGTGGTTCTTTTGGTACTTAGCAATAGGGAATACAACCAAAACTGAAAACCAATCCCAGGGAAACCTAAGGGTGTATACAGCTTTTTTATCAAATTTTGTGGGTAGGAAGCACAACCAAACATCAGTATCTGATCACAATTAAGTTCAGGATAGCTACTCAACTGCTAATAAGCTGCGAATTTGGACTGTGGTGAAAAACCTGGGATAAGCCACGAATTTCTTAGTGAAGCGGGAAAAACCATTGTATTTGGTAGT